>RJWM01052764.1:0-10019 GCA_004363535.1 Dasyprocta punctata | reverse complement strand
CTGGACTCTGCCCCTCACGGTGCCCGGGGCTGGCCCGGCCCTAGGCCGCTTGCCCCGAGCCAGCCGAGCAGATCAAGTGGATGCACAGCCACGGGCGTCCTCCCGCCAGTGTGAGTCCGTGTCTTCATAAGCGCCACCCAGAATCTCCGTGGGCCCTGGCTCTGGGTGAGCAGGGCCGGCGTTTCCCGGCCCAGCGTCCCGGGCTGCCCAGCTGTGCAGTCCTTATAGACAGGACGCGCAGTAGCCCTGCCGGGACCGTGCTTGGCAGGCAGCCGCTGGGCCTTTCCGCCCCATTGCTTTGTGGAGCAATGAAAATAATAATAATTTCTAAGGCTTTCAGACTCAGTCTCCCAAAGTACTTTTCCAGGGACGCTCGTTGAAAGAACCCCATAGAAAATATGGTCTCAGTGACACAAAACTTCAGACATCCTCATGATTTAGGGCGTGAGATCGCTGAGAGGCTTCTGGAGGATTTTTTTGTTGTTGTTTCTGAAATTTCAGAAAAAGAATATACCTCTTTGAGCAAAGTCTCTGCCAACAGCATTAAAATTCCTGCCCGAGCTTTGCACGGAGCCTGCGCCGGCCGGAGGGAGGGCCTATCACCGCGCCCCACGCAGGGGGCGTCAGGCCGAGCGGGGGCCTGAGGGCGAAGTCGGGTGCGGGTTCCGTAAGGTGCAAGGCGGTACACGGGAAGGAGGCCCGCGGCAGACCCCCCACACCTGTTCTGCGCCTGGAGCTTGTTCCGAGCTCCTGTTGTGTGCCTGGCACGTGCTGGGCCTGGGGAGCGGGACAGACGCTCTGCCCTCACGCTGCTCCTCCGTGCCGGTGTGGTGTGGTGCACGGGCTGCTGCACAAATGCACGCGGTGGCCCTGCTGAGCGCCCACCTGCGGGGACACAGGTATGGCTCTGGCTGGACACGCTCTGGGCTCCAGACTCAGCCCCCAGCCGACACACACCCCAAACCTCCCCATCCCCAGGGGTTTTGTCTCCAGCGGAGGAGTTTGGGCTGTCCTGCTCCCTGTTCCGCTCAGAACTCGGCCACAGGTTGCACAATGCAAGAGCAGGATCGAGACGTGGGCTCCCGGCAGCCCCAGTCAGTGAAGTCAGTGTTTCCGTGCGCCAGGGAAGCTCTGCCGGCGCTGGACCCTAGCGCTCCCGCTCACGTCAGAGTCAGGCCTGGGAGAGGGGCAGCGCGGGGCTGAATGAGCCTCCAGCCTTCCTGGGAGCTCGTCCTGAAACAGCGGACAGGAATCATTTATCTCCGGAAAGCAAAGAGGATGGACACCAGCCGGCTTCCTGCGTCCAGCGCGTGGGATCTCCAGGAGGGGACAGGGTCCTGCCAGGGCGCTCAGGACCTCGAAATGCAGCAGGCCCGGTCGGAGGACCTGCCCGGCCGTAACGCCTCATTGAAGAGCTGCCAGCACTGGGTGACAGTTCTACTATATCTTACGGGGAAGGAGACAGGACGAGGAGCTAGATTAATACTTCGCCTTTTTAATCTATTAATCTACCACCTTTGGGACATGATTTTAAATCCACTTCAGAGCAAAGTGACTGAAAATCATTCTGGTCTGACAGCTTTAAAAGGTCGCGAGTGAAACATGCTAAGAAGGTCTCGACCCACCAACACCCAACAAGGAGCGCCGCGGGGTGTGCACCCCGTCCCTGTGGGCCGCGTCTCCCGGAGGGGCTGCTCGCGGGGTGTCGCAGCCCGTGGGGAGGCGCCCCCTCCACAGACTGCAGGCACAGGGCCGGGTGTTCATTGGGGGTCCTCAGTTACTGGGAGACAGGAGTGGGGAGAGGGAGACGGACACCACAAGACATAGAACTTATTTCTCTCAAAAGCTGACGTTTGGATGACACAAAAGCCAAATGCATCTGTGCATTCAAACATCAAACACACAACCTGGGCCAGCTGCAGGTGACCAAGCCCCTGTGTCCCTGGTCCACACCTGTGCTCACCAGCCTTGGTGTCCGTGTGGCCAGGGGCGGAGCCGTTGACCAACTCTGCACACTGCTGTGTGGGGACAGGCCAGAGACAGAAACTGACCAGAGTGAGGGCAGGAGGCGGGAGGCTCCGAGGACTGGATACCAGGGGCCCAGCCTGCCCCAGGCACGAATGCGAGCTTGGGCCAGGTCCTGAGGCAGCACCGGGAGTGACCCACTGCGTCTGCGTGCACAGCACGGCCCAGGGCACCTTCCACTCCTGTGGGCTCCTCCTTGGACTCTGCCCCGCCAGATAAACGCTTCACCCCAAAGCCTTCGCTGGGAAGCCACTGGGGATGGGTGACACCAGAGCGTTTCAGACAGGAACGGGGATTGGAGGGACTGTTTTCAAAACGCTTCCGAGAAGAAGACGGTGACAAGGGCTTGGGGTGGGACCTTGGTCTCAGCAAACGCCGGCTCCTTCCATTCACGGAGGTCCGGGGAGGAGGCCGGAGGCGGCGAGGGCTCTGAGCACAGCCAGTACAGGGTGCAGCAAGTGCACTGGGAGACGGGAGGTGGATCTGGATTTGCACGCTGAGGAAACCACCCCCATTCCTGTACCCAATCGCCCGGTACTTTAAGAGAAAATAATCACCGTGTTTCTCTCCCATCTTGGACATCCTCCTAATCAGCTGATTTTTTAAATTAGAAGACAACTGTTCAGCCACTCCCAACATAATGAGTTCCTCCAGATGTTGAACTGGGAAAAGAAACCACGGAAAACACAGCGGGGCGTTGGGGCTGTGGGGAGCACGGGTGCTCCACCTCCTGACCTCAGCCTCTGGAGGGGCCGGTGGGCGCCCAGGTGTAGCAGGGAGCCCCGGTGCTCCCTGGTGCTCCCGGCCTCCTTTTCGTCGACCACCACACTCCCCCATCATGATCATTGTGACGGCCTCGAGTGAGAAAGCCCTGCAGGACCAGGCTCCCGACCAACCCCTTCTTACAGATGGGCTCAGTGAGCGTTTGGTGAGTGACTGTGTAAGCCACAGCACCTGCACACCCAGGACTCAGTTGTCCCTCTCAGATGGGTCTGCTGAGCCCAGGCCTGCGTGTGACCAGGGCTGCCTTGGATGGAGGCCCAGCCGCCCCCCATCAGCCACCCCTCCTCCTGGACTCCAGGCAAGCGAAATCACCTTCTGGTCAAAGAGGCAGGGCACGGAAGGCACTGAGGCCCGGCTCTGCAGCCCACTAGCTGCAGGGGACCGAGCACAGCCCGGCTCTCGGCTTCCTGGAATCGGGGCCCCAACTAGGGCTGGGGACTCGCTAGACGCCCTGGAGCCTCCTGACTCTTCTCTCCGACATGTCGGGTTTGCAGACCGTAGCCCACACGCTCTGGGCACCAAACCTGCCAGCTCCGCCTCCTGCCTCTCTGGGGTCCACCAGGTCTCTGCTCTCAGAGGGCCCCAGCACACCGGCTGCCCCGACCTACCCAAGGCCCTCATCACGGGGCCCCTGGTGTCTCCTGCAGGAGGACGGGATTGCTGTTCGGGCCAGCTGCAAAGGCACCAGGGCACTGTGGTAGAGGACGGGAAGGCGGGTGACACACAGGTGACACAGGACACTGCCATGCAGAGCTGCCTGGCAGAGGCGTTAGCAGGTGGCCACTCACACAAGTAAAGCAAATGAGCTGAAAAGTGTCTTCCCACAGCAGAGGGGACATTGGGAAAGACGCAGTCTGCGTGGTCAAGAGTACGTTCAGTTTAAGTCAAAAACTTCTGTTCCAGTAGAAGCCACATTGCTGTGAACCCTCACCAGAACACTCTCCTCTCTCCACACACACTCGTCCCACCGTCCCGGCCACTTTCTGAGGCAGCCCTGAAAGCGCTCTTCGGTGACTGTCTTTATCTGCTTGCCGTAGCTGCCTTGGCCTCCTCATTTGTTCCAAAGCTCTTCCGTTTCACGATCACTGTGACTTCGGGGAATAGCCGGAAGTCACACAGCGCCAGGCCCGGGGATGAGGTGGGTGAGGAGTCAGTGTCACGTCTGTAGAAGGCTGCCTTGCTGCTGGGTGGCACCGGCAGCAGTGCCCACCCTGCTTTTGATCACACCTTGCAAACGGGAGCTCTACACTGAGGGAGGCACCGCGGATGCGCCGGGAAGCTCCCGCCTCGCCGCCTGCAGCAGAGAGCTCCGAGCGGAATGCATGCTGCTGCCGGGCGTGCGTTTCTGCCTGTCCATCCGCACACACGACTGCTGACCCTGCAGGCTGGGGCCCCTCTTGCCACCCACAAAGCACCCTTCTCTTTGGAAGCCACAGATGTGCACGCGCACCAAACACCAGCAGCTGTCGTCCTCTCCTGCAGGTGCAGACACGAGCGGGCCACTTCCCGGAGAGAAGAACTCCACGCCCACTTTGAAAAATAGCTGATGCATATCATCAGCAAAACAGAAGAGAGCAGGTAAGGAGAGAGAAGCGCAGCTCCCTCGCTTGTACACGCGTGGACTGTTTAGAGCAGGCCACGGCGAGCGACCGCCGTAGGCCGGTCTATGGTGAGCCTCTGCAGGGCGCCCCCTGGCCAGCGGCCGTCCTCCGACAGGGCCAGGCTCTGCCCCGAGCCCCGGAGACCCCTCGGAGGAGCCGGCACTGAAGTCTGATGTCTGCCTCTGGCTTCAGTGTTATTTGCAAATTTAAAATCACAGAATGTTCAAATATATATATATATATATTATAAAGAGTAACTTTCAACTGCAGATGCATCAAGGCAGCTGGAACTTACTACGTTGAAGGTATTAAAATTGAAGTTGATGGTGGCGCCACATTATTCATTATATCAAATGGAGATGCCTTTAAATTTATATTAAATTCAATTTAAATGCCATCAAAACCATGGTTGACAAAGTACTGACAGATGAATATTTTAGAGTGATTCAATAGCGGTAAACTTTATTTTCTTACCTTGAGGCAAGGTGATGCCTTTCTATATGCAGTAGGTTAAACTGGGTTTGTAGTAACATTGCTTGTGATTTCCATAAAGTAAAATTTTATCTTTAAGAAATGATTTTAGAGGGTTTAAGTCTTGAAGTCTGAAAACATTTCTTCAGGGTTCTTTCTGCTCAACTCATTACTGTATGCTATGAAATCTAATCCTTATCCCACTTGCAAAATATATCCTGGTTTGGAATGAACAATTAGTCATCTTGCAGATTTTGTGTTTAAGGTTAGTATTCAGTAATATTTTATCTTGAGTTTTCTACTTTCAGCTCTTGCCTGTAAAGAGAAAAGGTCTTACATAGTAATTCCTTTGGAGTTGGTGTTGGTTAGGAATAAATCATTAGCTAAGTAACTGAAAGGTTTAATTAACTGGTTAGTTAACCAGTACATGTCACCGATCTGAGGAATTATATGCAGGCACTGGCCCATCCCTCATAGCACCCCGGTATGAGAATGTTTAGCTTTGACCACAGAGGTTGGACCAAGCTGCCTTCAGAGAGTATCAGGGATGACGGATAGACGGATGGATGATAGATGGATGGATGGACGATAGATGGATGATGAATGGACTACATCTCTGTGCCCAAGCCCTTTGGCTGATGGTTGCAGCTTTTCTTGCAGGAGCTCTGGAATTTAGGAGAAGTCCTTCCCTCTCCAGACTTCGTTTCCAGACTCGAGTCTGGCTTTGAGTCCCTGGGGATCTGTGAAGTCCAGGCGGTGGCCTTAGGTTCCTGGCATCCTGGCACCTTTGGCTCATGTCTTTCTAGCTCTCGTCATTCTTTTCTGGCTAAGAGATCACTTCCCCCAGAAATCGAGGCAGTCACTGCTTCAGGAAGCGCAGGTGCTGCTACGGGCAGGAGGGTGCTGCTTAGCGGGGACTCTGCGGACACAGCCCACTGGATTTGGGGCAGGAGCCGTGTCTGTGTCCCCTGGAGGGACAGTAGGCCACCAAGGCGGGCAGCACAAGGTTAAGGGGACTGTCCCCCCATGGAGTCAGGGTACTGAAGTCCTCCCCGCCGCCGCCTGCCCAAGATCTCCCTGGAGGCAGCGAGGAGGGAGGTGACACTCCACACCCCCTGGGGCCATGTGTTCTTGCCGATAGCTCACCCACAGGACCGCTATGCGGGCTTCAGATGCCAGGGTTGCAGGTGCCCTGACCTCGAATACGTGGGGTGCCTCGGCGGCCGTGTGACAGCTGCACACAAGGCGGACAGGCCGGGAAGGGAGGGGAGGAGTGGGCGGCGGCTCCTCGGCCTGCGGAACACCACGGAAATTCAGAAGGGAAAACAGCTTCGCAGTACAACGGCACAGTCAAGGGCCTCCGTTTGCTCACCCTTGACAAGATTGATTTAGAATAGAATTACTATGTGATTACACGTATTTATACTTTGTCAATGCAAAAAATCAAATAGATATTTTAAAAGCAATATTCATATGCTCTACTGAGAATTTCCAGATACACATTTATGAAATGAATTACACACTTCACTTTATAATTTTAGAATTATCCCAGAATCCTGTGGCTCCAGCGCTGCTGGAACTTAGTCATTCTGAGGAGAAAGAATGCCCCTGCCTGTGCATTTAAAATTAGAAGCCTTATAGTCTCCAACTCTTGGCAAACTGCCGCTAAGTGGGCAGCACTAAAGGAGACCGTGGTGCTTCAGGCGGTGAAGCTGTGACTCCCGGGGTGACCTCAGGGCCCGGCAACTGTGGAGTGCCCAGGACCTGTCGGGGAACCCAGCTTCTGGTCAGGCCTGCATGGCCAAGCACCAGCAGGACATTGGCCTCAGGGTCCCATGCGGCCTCAGCTCCCGGCTCTTAAGCACCCCACACGGAACTGAGGCAAGCAGAGTGGTGGCTCTGTACTGGTGACTGCGGTGTCCACTCTGCCTCGGGCCTGGAGGAGGCGTCCTTGGGGGCTGGCCCCTGGGAAGAGTCACCTTGTGCATTTGGATTCTTATGAGGCCAGTGCTGCTCGGAATTGGGCCGAATTTTGGGGGATCGTTGAGGCTGAAGTTAGGATGCTCCAAAGCCAGGAGCTGAGCCTGTTCTGGGATTTCCAGGAAGGACAATTCCAGGAGCTACTTTTTATCATGAACTCCTGAGTCAGGAGACCACAGGCTCATCATGGTCTGCGCCATCTGGGAAAAAGACCAGGCAGGGTTAGGGATGGCAGGGTTAACGCACAAAACATCCTTCTCCTCATGTTCCCACCTCGCAGCCCCTTAGACTTCCAGGGACCCGGGTGGCAGAGGCGTCCCCATCCACCTCGGGGACTGTGGAACTGTGGGCAGCAGGCTTGAGGATAAGTGTGTGGGGGTGCCACAGAAGCAGGGTGGGCTTTGATGGGCACTGTGCTCCTGGACCCTGAGTTACCACTCCCAGCCGTGCATGCACGTCTGATCCTGTGGCCTGTACCCTCCCACAGACGGGCCACTCCTGTGTTCCACACTGGGCACCGGGAAGGACAGGACCCCAGCTCCCCAGAGCAGCGACTGTCCGGGGAAGAGTCACCGCCAGCCAGCCCAGCCAGATGAAGCGGTGGTCCACCTCTGGCCCAGGGCAGTAGGACGAGCGTGGTCTTCGCCCTTCTCTCCTGGCTGGGACAAAACACCTGACACCCGCATCTCGGAATGGCGGTGCAGTCTGGCTCCTGGCTCCAGTCAGGGCTCCGGGCAGAATCATCACAGCAAGAGACAAGAACACGCTCCTCCAGGTCACAGCATAGCGGCCACCTCATCAGAGCCACCTTCCAACACAAGTCCGCCCTGAGCCGGCACTTTCTACACACAAGAGGGGCTTCTAGATCTAGACTGCAAGGGCAGCGCTGCCCTCCCCTCCCCGGTCTCTGGGAGAACTGGAGGAGTCGAGGACTGGATGGAGGCGCGGCTTCCATTGCCGAGCCCAGAGGACAGATGCATTAGCCCACCTGCGGCCGGGAGGTGGTCGGGTCTCAGGGACCGTGTGACAAGGAGCAGGCTCTGGCCTGGGGACAGGAAACGGTCAGTTATCACCCAGGCAGGACCATAGCTGACCCCAGAGGCCCCTGGACTCAGCTCCAGCACCCAGCAGCCCATGCTCCAACTCAGATCACTGTCCGAATTCACTGGGGTTTTTAGTTACAGATACTTATTACAAGTAAGGTTTTATTTAAGCATAGTTGCTTTATTTTGGACTCTCAACATTTCTGAAAAGCTTTCCCCTGTTGATCATCCAGGCTTTATGGAAACACAATGAAAATTTTATCACATCAACTGGGTATACATAAAAACAATGGGTAACTGAGGAACAAATCTGTTTAATCAAGAACATTTTGCAAAACACACACTGCGGCTTACATCTGAAGTCGTCTAGAATCAGACTTTTAAAGATATTTGAAAAGCAATAATTAGAAAATGTAAAACCATACCAAGACAAGCGGAAGGGTCCTGGCTGCTCTTCTCTGGCTCAGTGGCAGCTTCCTGTGCTGGCTTCGCCAGGCACCAGGGCCCACGGGAGCCCTGGCCCAGGCTGGCCGCAGTCTCCCACGATGGGCAGAGCCGGGTGAGAGTCAGAGCCCGGGTTGCCCTGCGAGCTGCGGGCACGTTGTGTGGAAGACGCCGCCTTCCCACCCAGAGGACACGGCCAGGTCAAGTCTTTCCTGGGCAATTCAGCGACCCCGCCCCTCCGCACAGGGAGGGAGAGAAAGGAAACTTACGGGGGGAAGGTCAGGTGCTTGTGTCCCCAGTAGTCAGGGAACCAAGTCACCTTTGGGTCCCGCAAGGGAAGCTGGTATGGTGGTGCGTGCCTATAAATCTCAGCACTGTGGGAGGCTGAGGCAGGAGGATTACAAGTTCTAGCCCAGCCTGGGCAAATTAGCAACTTAGTGAGACTTTATCTAGAGAGAGAGAGAGAGAGAGAGGGAGAGGAGAGAAAGAAAAGAAAAGAAAAGAAAGAAAGAAAGAAAGAAAGAAAGAAAGAAAGAAAGAAAGAAAGAAAGAAAGAGAAAGAGAAGAAATACCTGGTGAGGTATCTTAGCAAAGACCTGAGTTCAATCCCCAGTACAAAAAACAAAAACAAAATAACAACAGAACTTCCTATTCAGCCTTCTGGGGTGGCCAGCAGGGAATCTGGGGTTTGAAGTTAGTTCCCATGGCAAAGTGAGTGCAACACACTGGCCCAACACCTTTGAGGAAAAGCAGTCTCCACCTTCAAAGCAGGAGGACGGCCGTGAGTTCAAGTCCAGCCTGGGCTACATAGCAAGACCTGCCTCAAAAACAAAACAAAAAAAAATGCCAAGAGAACCACACAGGTCTCCTGGACATGAGTGTGGTCCGGCGGCCATCACCAGCGATGGTGTCTCGTGGGGCGCGGTCCTTCTCCCCCAGTTTGCAGGGCCAATGTCCTTGTTGAAACAAAACCTGGGCACCAAGTACTTCCTCTGGTCTCCAGAACCTTCCGTGCGCGTGCCAGAGCTGAGCCCCCGAGTCGCAGGCCTCCCCTTCAGACTGCGGCTGAGGAGCAGGCTATGAACGCGGGGCAGGGGCAGAAGTGCTCGGCACACGGGGCCCAGACGGTTCCGGGGACCCAGCCGCCTGCCCGTCTCCACCTGGTTCTCAGCCAGGAGCAGGGAACAGCTGGCCGGAATTTCTGAGTGCCTGTAATGAAGAGAGCTCTTCGTGGCTCCGATTTGGTGATTAAATGAAAAACGACTACTATTCCTTGGTGGGTTTCCCAGGAAATGACAGCCCTAGAAGGCTCTCGGCTCGGGCCCAGGCTCCAGGCTGCTGTGGGGAGAAGCGGGGCTGGGACGTGGAGCTCCTGCTCACGGGTTTCTCGCGCTCAGCCCTCGTCTCTCTCCTCTGTGTGTGTGCCTGTGTATGTGTGTGTCAGTGTGTGTGTGCGCGTGTGTGTGTCTGTGTGTGCGCATGTGTGTCTGTGTGTGTGCCTGTGTGTGTGTGTGCCTGTGTGCGCGTGTCTGTGTGTCTGTCTGTGTGCCTGTGTCTGTGTGTGTGCCTGTGTGTCTGTGTGTGTGGGTATGTCTGTGTATGCGTGTGTGTCTGTCTATGCGCTTGTGTGCCTGTGTGTGTGCCTGTGTGTGCATGTGTGTCTGTGTGCCTG
>RJWM01052763.1:0-10020 GCA_004363535.1 Dasyprocta punctata | reverse complement strand
GACATAAATTTATAAATATTCATAAATAAGACAGTTAAAAAAAAAACGTATTGCTAAATACAATAGCTATTGAAAAAGAAAAGTTAATATACCTGAATTGATGAATCTTACATGTCTATATCTGTCAATATCCCCAACCCCTAGGAAGGTAATGATATGCAATATTGTAACTACTGCCAAACTTCAACCACCTCAGTGTATAAACCTACAATGTTATCATATCAGATCTGTTGTTGTTGTCTGTCTTTTTTGACTTTTATTTCTAGCTTCTGTATCTATTTTCTCTTAAATAAAAAAAAATAAAAATAAAAAAAAAGAAAAAAATAAAAAGAATAAAATAGTATAAAATCAATCAAAACAAAAGAATGAAAGCACTATGAGACTTCAAAACAATAGGATATCAACAGTGGCTACCATAATACCTCTTGTTCTCTTCAAAATAGCTGTCCATACCCTCATACACAAATCAGATAATAGAAAACAGACTAAACCAATCAAAACAAAAAAATGAAAGCATTGCAGGACTTGAAAACCGGAGAACAGGAAATGAACAATGGTTACTATAATGTCTCATTTTCTTCAAAATAGCTGTTCATACCATCACACATAATAAAATCAAACAAAACAAAACAATAAACCCAATTAAACAAAAGAATGAAAGCATTATAGGATTTTAAAACAAAATAATAGGAAACCAAATTTTTATCTTTTTGAGACAGTGTTTTACTATGCAATTCAGTCTGGCCTTGAGCTCATTTTGTAGCCCAGGCTGGTCTCGAGCTTGCAACAATCCTCCTGCCTCAGCTTCCCCAGTGCTGGAGTTAGAGGCATGTACCACCATGCCTGGCTCTGCCACATTGTTTTTATTCATTCATCTGTTGATGACCATGTGGTCTGATCCCAAGATTTAGCTGTTATAAATTGTGCTGCTATAAACATGGGTTTGCATGTGTCACTGTGGTATGATGACTGTTTTCCAGCTAGCTTTTTTTTTTCCAGCTAGCTTTTTATTAGTGTCTTCCGTAAGGTCCCTGATATTTTATTCTCTCCATTATCTGATTGTTTATATGTTCTGAGCCCTATTAGCACCTCATTGATCTGTTTTTAATCTCCTTGCTATCCTTTTGAATAATTTAGCTATATGACTTTTTCTTTCCTCCCTGTCAGTCTTCTGTGGGTTGGCTTTGGGAGAGTTAGGACTCTTGGGAGGTACTTTGTTACCTTGTCTTCTCATATTTCTGTTGGTTTTTGTTTGTTTTGTGCTTAGGTATGTGGCTGCATATAGTGGAAAGATTTTATTGCTACTCTGGAGATTTCTTTAGTTAATCTGCTTTTTCAGTGATGTACTCAGAGTGTGGCTAACTATAGTCCTTTACTTCTGTCCCTAGATCTGATCATGGTCACCTCTGTTAATTTGAGAGTGATGCCGTGTAATTGTCCTAGCACCTAGTTCTTGGGAATTGACTACACTGTTATTAATGTCACAAAGGTAATACCACACTATTGTTAATGTCACCAAAGTAGTCTAGGTATTGACATAGAAAACCTATTAATAGCAATAATTTGTGACCTTATCAATGTTGAGAATTAGCAACAGCAATATCCTCCAAGACAAACTGAATATTGACATACCACAAGAACCAATAATGGGCGCCAGGGATTTAGCTCAATGGCTTAAGTGCCTGCCTGGTAAGTGCAAAGTCATGAGTTTGATCCTTGGTACAAAAAAAAAAAAAAAAAAAAACAGTAACATGCCACCTTTAACCTTAGAAAAGAAATCTATGATCAAGGTATAAACCCGAAGACAAACCAGAAACTGACATACAGCAAATAGCTACTAAATGCATTTACTATACCTCTGTAAATAACAGAAAGGAATTCAAGATTAGCAACCTAGGGGTAACTACCTAAAGAATAATAAAGTTTAGTCATTATACTACTCAAGATATAGGGGACTGGGAATGGGAGACTTTATTTTATTTTATTATTATTATTATTATTTTGCAGCATCAGGGATCGAACTCACAACCTCGTGCCTGCCAGACAGGGGCTTAAGCCACTGAGCCAAACTCCCAGCCCATGGGAGACTTTAAAAAATTGAAAAATTAAATAATGAGGGATTTGAAAGAGAAGAGAGAAGTGAGACAAAAGATCCTATTACAAAATAGAAGAATATTCATAAAATTTGATAAAGGTAAAAGAAAAGAAACAAGAGATAGAAAATAAAAGAAAAAGGGAAAAATATGGAGAATAAAAACAGAAAAAATTAGAAAAAAAAGGAGTAAGAAAATGAGTGCTAAAACAGAAAAAACGTTTTTCTCTGTATACATGTATTGTTTTGTTTTGTTTTGCTTTTTCATTTTTGGTACTAGGAATCAAACTCAGACCTTGTGTTTGCCGGGCAGGTGTGGCACCACTGAGCTATATCCCCAGCCCTGTATACATATATTTGAGTGAATGGTTTTCTTCTAGGTTCCACAGTTTTGAAGTCTAGCAAGTCTTGATTTTCTCTGCCTAGCTTTATGGCCTGTGGTTTGTGAGGCGTGCCTCCTATTCCAGAGGCCCCTTGTATCCTCCCTTGCTCATGTTGGCAGATAGGGAAGATAGTCTTTAGATCTGTGCTAGATGTAGGTATCAGCACAAGAGTTCAGGTACTTTATGCTGGCATCTTCATGCTCAGCTGTTTCTAGCCACAATGTAAGCTGAGCCTGGGGTCTCACTTCAGGGCATGGGGCCCATGTCCTTCCCATTCTGAGCTCAAACTTCTCAGGAGATCTTTTTCTAAACTGCTCTCTGTCCATGGCTATCTCTAGTGGCTGTCTCTTACCCAGTCAGTATGTGAGGGTAGCAGTGGGAGCCCTGAAGTGAAGTGGGTTTTTTTTGAGACAGGATCTTGCTATGTAGTTCAAGCTGGCCTTGAACTCACTGTGTAGCCCAGGATAGCCTCAAACTTGTGGCGATTCTCCTGCCTCAGCCTCCCAAGTGCTGAGATTACAGGTGTGTGCCACCAAGCCTGGCAGTGAGGTCTTTTTTTTTTTTTAAAAGATGTTCTGAGTCCCATATTTACATAAACCACCCTTTCCCAAAATGGTCCCTAATCCAGCACTCTTGCGATATGATATGGCAGGCACCCACACTTGAATACCTCTCTGACTAATTGCCTTCTGTGTAGAAGTCCTCTCAGAGCAAAACTGTGCTCTATATTTGTATTTCACAGTGGCCGCTGACTCTGCTGCTGTTTGTCCCTAGATCTCCCAGCCTTGGGCACTTACCTAGCTTCTAGAGAGCCCAGTTCCCCTCTCTGTAAGTCACAAGTGCCAAGGAGAGAGTCTAGACTGGTTCCTTTTCACTGCATTATGGGTCTATTCTGTCCTGATTCCTAGTGATGTGCTTCTCTTTTCTTCTTCACTAAGTTGTTATTTTTCAGTGTCTGTATTCCAGATCTCAGTGAGGCTGAATTTTGCTAATGATCACCACTCTGCCGTTTTGAGAGGGGACTGAAACCAAAAGGTTTTAAGTGACATCACACTAGCATTCAAAATGTTTCAGACTTTGGATAGTCTGGATTAGGAATGCTCAAGCAGTAATCCAAAAATTGAAAACCTTAAAAATCTGAAACACTTCAGGTTCTACACATATTTGCATAAGGAATACTGTACTTCTGCTACTGAGAATGGTTTACTCACCTGAATGCATAAACAGTGACCGTGGAGCGAATAAACAAGGTGAAAAATGTAGTTTTTCTAGAGTTGTAATTCTCAGCTAGGGTGAGTTCAAGGCCAGCCTGAACTGCATAGTGAGACCCTGTCTCAAAAAAACAAAAACAAAAACAAAAACAAAAAAAAAATCCCCAGTATCGCCAAAAAATTTTTTTCAAAACCAATATTTGTGTGTATCTTTCCCAATTTTATTTTACTACATCAGTGATTAGAGATGTTTTGAAGGGAAGTATTCTGAAAAAAATTATGCATTTGTTTTGGGCTTTTTCACTTTGTTTGAGAGGCATCAGAGAGTTTGAGACAGAATCTTCCTATTTGGTCCAGGCTGGCCTTGAATTTGTGATCCTTGAGCTGGGATTATAGGCATGTGTCATGACACATGATGTTTTTATTGTTTTCCTTTTGTTGCAATGCTGGGGATCAAAACCAGCGCCTCAAACATCCTGTGTGAGCACTCTACCATACAACGATACCCCTGTCTTGCATTCTTTGGCCATATGTATGTTTTATGGAAAGGTGTTCTGTTTTTTTTTCCTGTTCCCTTTTATAGTTAGAGAGATATTTTGTATGAAGTTTGATGTCTTAATACAAGCATTTTCTGCATTGTTTATAGCCTTCATAGTTAATAAAAACATATTAAGATTACAGAGAAATATGAAAACATAAAGAAAAATAGTTTTTTGTTGTTGTTGTTGTTTGTTTGTTTTTGTGGCACTGGGTATCAAACTCACAACCTCGTACCTTCCAGACAGGTGCTTAAGCCACTGAGCCAAACTCCCGGCCCTAGTTTTTTTGAGACAGGGTTGCACTATGTAGTTCAGGCTGGTCTTGCTTGCGTTGTAGCCCAAGCTGGCCTCGAACTCACAATGATCCTCCTACCTCAGCCTCAAGAGTGCTGGGATTAAAGGCATGCGCCACCACGCCTGGCATATGCTCATTTTTTAAAAAGTGCTAATGCAGCAGGAATCATATGACACTGTTTAAATTGGGGCAATAAAAAATAATTCTAGCATTTTTCAATGGTTTTGTAATTATACTTCATTTTATGCACATATCTTTACCTGTGTCATATATAATGTATTTTAATTCTTCTGGCTCTTAAATGGTCTAGTTCTAGCCGGGCGTGGTGGCGCACGCCTTTAATCCCAGCACTCGGGAGGCTGAGGTAGGCGGAGCGTTGTGAGTTCGAGGCCGGCCTGAGCTACATAGTGCGACCCTACCTCGAAAAACCAGGGCCGGGAGTTTGGCTCAGTGCCTTAAGCGCCTGCCCTGGCAGGCACGAGGCTGTGAGTTCAATCCCCGGTGCCGCAAAAAAAAAAAAAAAAAAAAAAAAAAAAAGGTCTAGTTCTTATATATTGTGGAGTACTGCCTTTTCTACTTAGTATTCAGTTCTCCCAGAGTAACACTTAATCATGATTATATATTTATTTCATTGTTTGTATCCCCCTCTAGAATGTAAATCTGTCCAGAGAAGGGTCTACATTTGTTCTGTTTTGTAACTCCAACAGTTAGTATTGCCTGAAATATAGTAGGCAGGGTGTGGGAGGCTGAGGCAGGATGATCACAAGTCCAAGCCAAGGGTGGGTGACATAGTGAGACACTGTCTCAAAATATAAAAAGGGGTCAGAATGTAGCTGAGTAGACAGGTCCTTGATTCAGTCCCCAGTACTGAAAAAACCTGAAAGAACAAATAAACGAAATTATACAGTATACATGGAAGTACATAAAAGCTCTTGATAGCTGAGACTACCACACACACTCTTATGACTATAGTAAGATGAAAAACTTTCAAAGCAAAAGCGTACATTGGGGCTAGGGCATAGCTCAGTAACAAAGTGCTTGCCAAGCATGAGCAAGGCCTTGGGTTCAATCCTCAGCACTGAGGAAAGAGAGCATATCATAGACCAATAATGTGAACCTTTTACAGACCGAGTGCCCAAGCTGCAACCCCAAACCCACTTAATTTATCTCAAAGTTCCAACACTGCAATGAAATGTGAATACTTAGCTTTTAGTTTAGGAAAAAAAAAATTATTATCCAATGCTTGGTTGCTGGGGCAACTTGGCATACATTCCAACAAGAGGGTGCTCTGCATGCCCATTGGTACGCATGCCATGGGTTTGCTACTATTGATATAGACAGTGATACTAAAATAAACTGTCCCCAGCTGGGCATGATGGTGCATGTTCATAATCCCAGCATTCAGGAGGCTGAGGCAGGAGGATCACTGTGATTTCGAGCCCAGCCTGGGCTACATAGTGAGCTCAAGGCTAGCCAAACTGCATAGTGAGACTGTCTATAAACAAGCAAACAAACTGTCCCCTAGTCAAAAGTCTCAGCCAGCCGGGCGTGGTGGCGCACACCTTTAATCTCAGCACTTGGGTGGCTGAGGTAGGCAGAGCGTTGTGAGTTCGAGGCCGGCTTGGGCTACAATGCGAGCGCAAGGCCAACCTGAGCTACATAGTGCGACCCTGCCTCAAAAAAACTAGGGCCGGGAGTTTGGCTCAGTGGCTTAAGCGCCTGTCTGGCAGGCGTGAGGTTGTGAGTTTGATCCCCGGTGCCGCAAAAACAAACAACAAACAAAAGTCTCAGCCATTAATCAGAGTGTCTAGTAATCAAAGCTTATAGAAATGATCAGTCAGTGCTCCAATCTAGATATGAAGAATTTCAATAAGAAAAAAAAGTGCTGCAGAAGACACTTAAATGAGAAATTAAATACATGAGGAATGAGTATTGTCCCTAAGAAGAAAATACAAGATGGTAGTAAAAGGATGGGTAGCCAAATTACAGAGCCAATTATAGATTTAAGGCCTCATGTAAGCATCTATTTTTTTCTTCCAGGGAGTTGGGATAGTTTGTGCCAACTCCAGGTAGCTGCTATGGCCTCACTCCTGAGTCCCCCAGTTTTGGGTCTTGCATCCTCAAATAAACTGTCTTTGCTTGGAAAATAAAAAGATAAACACCTATTTTTCTCTTTTTGCTTAATTATATCCACGTGCAATAGTTTACAGTGGGAGCCAGATGTGGTGGTGCATGTCTTTCATCCCAGCACTCGGGAGGCTGAGGCAGAAGGATCATTGTGAGTTCGAGACCAACCTGGGCTACAAAGTGAGTTCAAGGACAGCCTGAACTGCATAGTGAAACCCTGTCTTAAAAAATAGGGCCAGACATTTAGCTCAGTGGCCTAAGTGCCTGCCTGGCAGGCGTGAGGTTGTAAATTCAATCCCAGGTACCAAAAAAAAAAAAAAAAATAGCATAGCATACCGTGGGTACATGTGTGTGCACAATTAATTTGAGGACATTTTTTCAACCACTGTTGGTATTCACTGCAATGCATGGTGAATTTCTCTTTTCTGCTAGACACATTCTGTTTGCTTTAAAATTTGATATTGCTTGCTGGATATGGTGGTGCACACCTTATAATGTCAGCAGCTCAGGAGGACGAGGCAGGTTGAGTTTGCCACCACCCTGGAGAATTCAGTGAGAACCTCTCTCAAAATAAAAAGGGCTTCGACCTGGGAGTGCAAGGCTTGGCCACCTGGTCTGCAGCGCAGTGTGCTGTGTCAGGCCACAGCTCAAAAGTACTATCATTTCTAGGGTTTGTAGGAATCCTTTATGTTGATGGGAGGTTTGTTTGATTGGCAGGATGTAGAGCAATAACCCTTTACTTCGGGAGCTCCTGTGTCATCCAGGTGTTTATCTCTGCAGGTGCACAGAGTATCACTCTGTACTGTCCCTGGCTATGCTTGCCGACAGGTCTTACTTACATTGTGTATTTTTTTGGAGTTAATATACCTTGTTGGAAGTCATTGTGAAAAGATCCAGAAATTAGGACAGCCATTTCTTTAATATCCATTTAAAATCTATTCATTTTGCAGCTGGGTGTGGTTGTGCACGCCTTTAATCCCAGCACTCGGGAGGCTGAGGTAGGAGGAGTGTTGTGAGTTCGAGGCCAGCTTGGGCTACAACGCGAGCGCAAGAGCGGCCTGAGCTACATAATGCGACCCTGCCTCAAAAAAACTAGGGCTGGGAGGTTGGCTCAGTGGCTTAAGCGCCTGCCCTGGCAGGTGCGAGGTTGTGAGTTTAATTCCTGGTGCTGCAAAAAAAAATAAAAATCTATTCATTTCATGTTACTGGGACTGTTAACTTGTCACCAAGCAAGAATATTTAAAACAAAATTTAAAACTTATTTTTGGTCTGTATGTGTTAATCCTGGTTAAAGACGAAGCTTCATAATACTGGTTTTTTTGGGTTTTTTGTTTGTTTTTTCTTTTTTTTGGTGGCACCAGGGATCGAACTCACAACCTCGCACCTGACAGACAGGCGCTTAAGCCACTGAGCCAAACTCCCGGCCCTAGTTTTTTGAGGCAGGGTCGCACTATGTAGCTCAGGTCGGCCTCATAATACTCTTTTTATTCAACACATTAACTAGCTGTAAAACACAGACCTTTATCAGTAGCAGGCAAAGAATTTCAAGACAGACAATAAAGTCATGTAATTTGAAAAGCAGTGTTTCCTTATGCAAGAGTTCAAGTTGCTTGTAAAGCTAATCTCATTTAAAAGATGTATAAATGTTCTTGAAAAATTAAAAAATATATAAAATAAATAAAAAGGGCTGAAAAAAGAAAGGGCTGGGTATGTAGCTCAGTGCAAAGACCCTGGGTTTAATCCTCAGTACTGCCAAAAATAAGTTGATGTTGCTTATTTCAACAATCAAATCATGTGATGGGACTCCTTTTCATGGGTAGCTTCATTTTATATTCTTTTTAATTTTTTTTTTTTGTCTTTGTGAGACAGTTTCACTATGCAGTTCAGGCTGTCACTGAACTCATTTTGTAGCCTAAGCTGGCCTCAAATTCGAAGCAATCCTCCTGCCTCAGCCTCCCAAGTGCTAGGGTTACAGGTGTGCACCACCACACCTGACTCACATTCATTCTCATTCTCTCTCTCTCTCTCTCTATATATATATATATATATATATATATATATATATATATATGGTATGTCACATAATGCTGAATAAAAATGAGATCTTCAACTGAGTTAGATAGAAATCTTATAGGCAGGCCGACAGGGCTAGGCCCTCCAGAGAGCCAGTGCAGAAGACCAGGTATCTTGTAACCTTGGAGGGGACAGACACCTCCTGCTGTGGGCCAGACCTCAAGACAAAAGACAAGACAAAACAAATGGAACCACACCCTAAGTATAAACATCAAGGATTGATATTCTAAATAGGTATGGGTCACCTTGAGGAACCCAAGAGTCACCATCCCAACCCCCTAAAGAGTCACTGCTTTTTAAGCATGCTGGCTTGCCCCTGATTGGGTCAATTTTACCTGAACAATTAATCTTACTGTTTGACCATAGTTCTGTCCCACCTCGTGCCCACCTGCCTTGCCAGTTCCCATGTTTTCCCCATTTTGGACCTGCCTCACCTCCTGGTTTTGCTCTATAAAAGTCCCTAGGAAACAAAAAAGTTCCTAGAAAAGAGTGTCTCTGGCAACCCACTCGGGACCCCTTCTGCCTCTCTCAGACAAAAACTTTGTTTCTCTCAGTAAATATATTCTGCTCTTTAAAAAAAAAATGAGATCTTGGCACATGAGGAATTTTCCTTTTTATTAGAATAGGATAAAATTAGGTCCAAATGGTTAATTTCTGTTTTAAAAATTGTTGAGCTGACAGTGTAGCTCAGTGGTACTACGTGAAACCCTAGGTTCAATCCCCAGGACCCCCCCTCCCCCATAGGTTTTTGAAATTTAAGAACTAAAAAAAAAAAAAAATTAAGAACTGTTTTTGTTTGTTTTGGAGTATTTTTTTGTTTTTGTTTTTGTGGCACTAGGGGTTGAACCCAGAACTTTCATACTGAGTGACATCCCCTATTTACTTTTTAATGCTTTTTTATTGTTTGACTGTTTATTTATTTTTTATTTTTTAATACAGGGTCTCGCTATGTAGTTCTGGCTGGCCTTAAATCACTACGTAACCTAGGCTGGCCTGGAACTAATGGCAGTCTTCCTGCCTCAGCCTCCCAAGAGCTGGAATTACAGGTATATGCCGCCGTGCCTGGTTTATTTTTTATTTTTTTTATTTTTTATTTATTTATTTTTTTTTGGTGGCACCGGGGATCGAGCTCACAACCTCGCGCCTGCCTGACAGGTGCGTAAGCCGCTGAGCCAAACTCCCGGCCCTGGTTTTTTGAGGCAGGGTCGCACTATGTAGCTCAGGCCGGCCTTGCGCTTGCGTTGTAGCCCAAGCCGGCCTCGAACTCACAACGCTCCGCCTACCTCAGCCTCCCGAGTGC
>RJWM01052762.1:0-10018 GCA_004363535.1 Dasyprocta punctata | reverse complement strand
CCTCACTGTGGTCTCCCTCTTCTATGGGGCAATCCTGGGGGTCTACATGCGCCCTTCATCCTCCTACTCAATTCAGGACAGGGTGGCCTCTGTCATCTTCACACTAGTGACCCCACTGGTCAATCCTTTCATCTACAGCCTGAGAAATCAGGACATGAAAGTAGCCCTAAGGAAGCTACTTTTCAGATCACAGAATTAGGCAATTTTAGAGCTGGGGGAACTGCTGCACATTATGCATTTCATCATTTGTGGAAGCAGAGAACCTGGAGCTCAGACATGTGCAAAACTTCCTGTAATCATTGACAAAGGGCAGTGATCATGCTTTTCAATGTGAGGCTTACAGGTGCTCAGAGTTGGAAAACTAGCAATTTGTTGTCTATAAAATAGTCTGATTCTAAGATGTAAGAACAACCCAATATTAGCCATATAGCGATGTCTGTTTTTTGTGGGTCCAGAAGGCCTCCACTAGATGGGTAACCATGGGCTGGGAATTTCACAGGACTTTAGAGATGACACTCTGCAGTGTCACTTGCTCTGCATGGCCACAAATGACTCCTGACAAACACAAAGGTGAAACTGCCTTGGGCTGTAGAACTAGCAGTCACTGATTACAGAATGGTCCCGACTCTGTGTCCTCAGGCTTTGGTCATGGCCATGTTAGGTCATTCTTCCTCTGTCCCAGGCTTGATTCCCTCCCTCATTGTCCCCAAACTCAGAGCCCTAGGCTTACTCTAGTTCCTCAGCCTAACTTTATGGTGCTTTGATTCTCAGCATGGGCAGTGGTCAGGATGGGTACCTAGCAGCTCCAGGGAGTAACTGTCCTTTGCATGGCATCCTTGGGATTCCTTCAGGACTGGACAGGTGCCAGAAGCAGAGATTCCCTTACAGTTGATGAGCTGAGAGTTACCACAGCACTCTGAGGATGTGGTTACATAGATAACTGCAGGGTTAAGGCTGGACCCCAGCGTGTCTGGGTGCTGGTCCACAGCTTGTCCTGCTCTTCGGGGCAAGCATGCAGCAATCCAAACCTTGTCTGCAGTTCTGTTTCTGAGAAATTAGAGCCATGAGGTCAGTCCCTGCCTTCTTCTTCCTCTTGTCCAGAGTGTACTCAGCTACGTGTGTAGTCATCAGTCTTCGGTGCCCTTTCCTCACCGATTTTCCTCCATGCCACCTTCCTTCTCCCTCCCTCATCCATGCTTGAGGCCGCTTGGTGCTCATTGTTCCCATCATCTTACTTAATCCTCCCCTCCACTCACCAGTTCTGACCTTGGTCCCAGCAGCAGCGTCTCGGGAACCTCCTGCCTGTCCTCTCCCTGTGCCTCTCTAACCCACTCAGAGGCTCGGTCTAAGCCTCCTAAAACTTTGCCTGCATCCCGCACCATCCTTACAGAGAGTGCACAAGAGGCAGAAAAAACCCGAGCATCCATCCCCTCCACCAGGGAGCTGGACGTGCTTTGGCCTCACATGGGCTTTACAGCTTTCTTTCTCACTGACTTCAATATCTCTCTGTTCCATCTCCTGTTTCTCCAAGTTCCCTTTGCTCTGTTAGCTCTCTACTGGAACATTCCTCTGAGTGTAAAACGTATAACAATCATGCCTCAGGCACTCTCTCTGACTATTTAAGAAGAAGTCGGTGCAAATGTTTCAGATAAAACCAGGCGGACTAAGTGGCAGTGTTGAAGGTCCTGTGGTCCATGTGGCTGTAATCACAGTCCCTGCGTCACCCACGTCTGCACACATCGCTCGCCCCGTGGTCACGGTGCAAGCTTGGTTTGAGAAAGCACCTCAGTTTATGCCGGGGTAAACCTCTCAGAAGAGTTCTTGCTCCCCAGAAGATAACATAATGAGAAGTCATTAATGGTACTAAGGTGTGTCTAACGCATGATGGAAAGCAAAGTATTTCTCCATACTCTTGAGTGAACTATATCAGGCATGCACATGCAAATACCACATTGCTTCTCTGATATGAGAAACCTAAAGTGTAAATAAGGGTCAAAATTTACAACAGATATTGTGAAATAGGAAGAAAATGTTCAATTTTGGAAGGGAGGAGTGGGGGAGGGAAAAGAAGGAAGGAGGAAGAAACAACAAGACGGGAAAACTGGAAACCAACTTTTGTAAGTGAGGAGGGGGGAGGGGTATGGGAATAAAAGAAGAAGCCAGATAGATCGTGAACAGACACAAGCTCCCTGTGAGGAGTGTGATCACTGTGCACATCTAGAATGGACCAATAAACTTAGTGAATTATAGGAATAGTGAGGAGTGGAGGCCCGCCCACGGGCAGGTGGGGCCCCTTGGACCAGGAGGGTCCACCATAGACTCTGCCACTTGCACAGCAAGAAGTGGGGCACAGAACTGAAGATATGAATTCATTTGAAAATCCACTCTGAGGTCATGAACATGACTTCTGATAAAACTGATATATATATTGAGTTAGTGTACATGTATAAACATACATATATATGTATACAATTATACATACATAAATATATATGGATATATTACCTTTAACATCAAGTGCCATGAGAAAGTTCTCATATTACAGGGCAGCCCTAGCCACCTCCTTGGTTTGGGTGGATGTGGATATGTTCCTACTGCTTTCCTTCAGTGAAGGCAACAAATCTGATGAGAAGAAGGAGACAGGGGCTGTTCTAGAGCCAGGACAAATGCCTCCCTGTAGGTCTTGAAGAGATGGGAAACCAGTCCTCATTCCTAAAGGAGATCAAGGAAAACGAGAGAAATGTTTACAATCCGAGTGCACTTTAATGGCAAGCGAATGACTGTAAACAACGGAACTTCATCAGACGTTAGGTTAGAATGCTGTACAAGAAGGAGCGCCCAGATAATCTTACTGCCGTTGTGGGACTGCTTTCTTTCTTTTTTTTTTTTCTTTTTCTCTTTTTTTTTTTTTTTTTTTTTTTTTTTTTTTTTTTTTTTTTTTTTTTTTTTTTTTTTTTTTTTTTTTTTTTATCTTGAGCCTGCTGTGATGGTTCAACTCTTTTATATATTTTTTAATTTTTATTTTTTATTATTATTTAAGAGAAAAAAAAGACACATATAAGAAAGACAAAAAGCAAAAGAGACAACCAAATGACTAGAGCGAATGCACAACAGTAACATTACAGGTTTACAAAACAGGATGGTAAAACTGAATGTGGACTGTTTTCTGAAAGGAAGGTGGAGCACACTTCCTCAGACTGTCCATAGAGTCATTACTCACTCACCAAGACACATGGTAGCAGAAATTACTCTAGTGGATGAGGCCACTGAAAGAGACTATTTTAAAAGACCTCTAGAGAGTTATCTAGGGTTTTCCCAACCCCAGTGATACTTAAGTGGTATTTGATTATAACTCAAAATGTAAAATAGGCATTATTAACTCATGCTGATAGAAATAAGCACTTGACTAAGCTAATAAATGGAGAGAAGGAACAAACTTTTTGTACAAAAGAATTCCAAGAAATATACGTAAATACTTCTTCCAACCCCCACTTGACCTACCAGAATATGAAGTTTAATTCTCTCCTCTTCCATTCATGGTGGAATGCAATTAGTGATTCAGTGCCACAGAAAAGATTTAGGAAGAAAAGATAATTTTTACAGTGGAGAAACTTGACAAATATCACCTTAACACTGTAATGAAAATTAACATAAGTAAACAATACGTTAATATTGTATGTCATATTCTACATGATGTAATAAAGTAATAAAATAGATACACAGATCAATATTACTCTATGCAAAATACCACATAAAACATTAGTGTTAATAATGCACACTATTAAAAATATAATAAACATGATAAATTTATCATAGGAATACAATGATGGTTCAACATTAGGAAACTCATCAAAATCATTTACCATATTAATACCTCTAAAGAGATATACTGTTTAACTGATTCAATGCTAAAAATGATTCCACAAACATTTCTGACTAAAGCACATAGTGAAATCAAAATTCATGGCTATGTCAATAACGTTAAAACATACATATAATAGTTCTAACATCAGGATTTACTAAATGTGGAAGCAAAAACTCATTTCAACAAAACTCAGTAAGAAAATAAGTATACATAATATCCTCAGTAGCATTCTGAGAGTTAGGGTTAGGGTTAGGTTGATGACAACTACATGCATATAATTATTTTATGCGGTACAGCTACTCTCTTTTCTCCACAATATTTAAAAGACTGATGCATAAAATAACACCTATAAAACCAAGCTAATGGGCACACAATGTAAAAAATGTATTCTATATCAATGATTATAATTAAAAGATGGAAACAGATACGCCACTCAAATTCTAAGGATATAGAAACCTATGTGGGTATACTGGTATTACAAAACAATATATTTCAATACATAAAATATTTCCCAAAATATGAAGAGATATTTCTAAGTGAGAGAGGGCCAGTTCATAAGGAAGATTGGGCAATCCTAAATGGATATAAAAGTAAACATGAAGCATGGAAAATTAAAACTGACATAAGTAAAAACAGATTTAGAAACCTCTTTGCAGTGACAACCTGACTCCAAGTAAGTAGAGAGGAGATGAGCCATGTCACTAGTCACAGTGACACACATGTAATTCAACCCAGATCTCAGCAGATGATGGAAAAGATCTGCAAAGATTAAGAGGGGACTACTGAAGTCAACCAGTCTGAGGAGCAGACAGAAAGAAAGGAGGATATCGTGAGACACCATCTTGGACATGGACACACTCACTGCAGGAATTTCAGGAGACAAAATGCTGTACATTGCAGTGCAGTTTCAAGTGCACAATGCAAGTTCAACAAACATATTGTTGTCTCTGGGCTAAACAAAATTGAATTAAGAAACAGTATCAATAACCAATCTTGACAAAACCCACAAATATGAGAAGTTCCATGACATGTTTTTAGATGATCAGTGAGTCTCATGAAGCATTATAATCAAAATAGATAAGCATTTTTAATCAATGGACAATGAAAGTACATCATATTAAAATGTTTGGACTCCATAGGGGAGAACTTGGTGTTTTAATAGAAAAATAAGAGAGAAGATAAAATCAACAATCTGTGATTCTAACTAGAAAAGATAGGGGGATAAAGGAAAAGAAGACTAAAGGTATTCAAAGCAAATTGAATAAAGTCAGAAACAAAGTTAAAGGTGGGAATTAGAAGCTGGGTGTGGTGACACATATCTATAACCCAAGTACTCTGGGAGGCTGAAGCAGGAGGATCACAAATTTGAACCCGACCTTGGCAAATAGGGATTTAGGGAGATCCTGTTCAAATAAAAACTGCTGGAGTGTATCTCAGGGTGAACGTCCCTGTTTCAATCCACAATACTGAAAAAACGATAAATAGAAAATAGTTAAATATAAGACAAAACAATACATTAAGAAGCTCAAATTAAGTTCTGTTGCAGATTACTTTTTTAGCATCAGGAAGAATAAACAATAAAAAACAACAAAATATACCTTGTCAGAAATGCTATATTAAATACATTATAAGGAATGATAGGGCAATACAACAATAGATCCCAGAGTCTTTCAAGGGAAAATTAAGAAGCATTATTACCGATTCTCTTCCCATAAATTTACCAATTTAAATGAAAAGGAAAAATTTCAGAAAAATATTCCTTACCAAAAGCACCCAATAAATTATTGAAAAGAAATCGTTAATAGTTGAATTTTATTTTAAATAATCTAAAAACAAAACTAGGCCACAATGATTTGACTGGTGAATCCTTTCAATCATTTAAAAAATGATATGGGTACTGAGCATGACCAATGCAAAGTACAGCTAGATTTAGTAAAATTGTTTTATGCATTTATGTATGTTTTGCTGTTAGTCTGACTGTCAATCTGTGTTTCTGATGATTAACTTAATAAAGGCTTAAAATGAATCTGGTAAAAGCTCAGTATGGGTATACACATAATATTTGAGGAAATAGAGGAATATGTGAACTCTTACCACTATTTGTGAGGCCAGTACAAAACTGATACTCAAATTGAATAAGTAATTTACGAAAAGGGAAACCACAGACCAATCAATTCAATCAGTGTGAAAGCAGACTAAAGACTAAGGAGAGGCTAACCCTGCTCACAGGTGATAGAACTCACAGTGCAAAAGATCTCAAGAAATATACAAGCAGAACAAAACAAAGCCAAACAGCCCTTAGAGAAGGAAACAGAAAGTATTCCTACAACTTGACTTATGATCATCAGAGAACACATGTTCAACATTGAATCAATCAGATTTCTATACATTGTCATCAAGGTTTAAATCAATACTTTTAGGTGCATATTTTAAATACTGTCAAATATTTAAAAATTATGAAATCTTGCAGTGTGTGAAGTTTTATACTGATAATTACTAGATATTTTTCAAAGAAAAAAATAAGAAGTAATTCAATTCAATGCACAATGTCAATAGTTCAGAGTCTTTATTGGTAAGAAATCATGTATCCTCTAAGTAGTAAATACTCCATAATAGGAATTTGTATTAGAAATTGATAAATTTGGTCTAAATTGATGTGACAAACCAAATTAACTAGAAGAGCACAACAATTTGGAGAGAGAATAAAGTTGAAGAGGGTGCGAGCCGAAGCCCTGCACAGTGAGCTCCACCCAGCTGTGAAAGCTTGACACCCCACTCAGAACCTGAGTGGGTGAGACCCTTATGGGACTTGCCAAGTGTGCCCAATCAGTCAGGGACCTTCCCATAGGTACCTAGAGGCCTGATTGGGCCCTGCCCAGTGACCCCGAGTCCCCGGGGAACTGCCTGCACTCAGTGGTGCAAGCCAAAGCCCTGCACAGCAAACTCCATTCAGGAGTTCAAGCTCAGAGCCCTTCTTGGAACCTAGTAGGGACCCACCCAGCATGCTCAATCAGCCTGGGACTTTTGGGTAGGTCCTTTGGGGCCTGATTGGGCTTTGCCCAGTGACCCCGAGTGGCCAGGGAACCACCTGGGCTCAGTGGTGAGATCTGAAAGCCAGCACAGCAAGCCCCAGCCAGTCATGCAAGTTTGGCACCTCACTTGCATCCCAGTAGGGTCACACCCATTAATCCCAAGCAGCTGGGGAGCTTTGCTGCACTACATGGCCTGAGCTGGAGGCTTGCACAGTGTACTCCATCTAGCTGTTCAGCCTTGGTATGCCACTCAGAACCTGGTAGAGTCCTGCCCAGCAACCTCAAATGGCTGGGGAGCTTTGGAGGACCACATGGGTATGCTGAAGGCCCGCCCAGCATATTCCCAACATTTGAGGAGACTTCGAGTGCCATTAGTGATCTGGTAAGGTCTGACCAGCAACCCCCACTCAACTGGAAAAGCTCCCTGCAATAGGGACAGATATCCTCAACCCAGGAAGCAACTGAAACCTTGCATTCAGCTTCTCCAGGGGAATACAGGAAAATGACAGAAAAATGATGCAAGAGCAAAATGCAATCTTAACCCTGTAACCTACCCCAAACAAGCCTAGGAGACAAGGACATTGAAGGAAATGTAAGCCATACACCTGAAACTTATGAAATAATAGCAACTGAAGTAAAGAAGAAAGTCCATGAAACTGTAAAGGAACTCAGATTAGAAATAATCTCCCAGGTAAAAGAAGAAATGATAAACATAATAAAAGAAATGCTGAACACATGTAAAGATGACATCATTAAAAAAATTGAGGAGCACTGCAAAAAGATAGAAACCTTCAGTGACCAATATAAGAAAGACACAGAATGGATGAAACAGATGCAAAGAGATACCCAGGAAATCAAAATCTCCATCAAAAGCTGGCAAAACCACCTCAATGAATGTGAAGATAGACTTTCAGACCTTGAGGACAAGATTGCAACTCGTGAACAGGAAAGGAGAGATCTTTAAAAATGACAAGGAATCAGGAAGTAACAATTCAACAGTTGCAAGATGATGCAAGGAAAAACAATACAAAATTGATAGGTGTGAATGAAAAAGAAGGTGACAACACAAATAATATCAAAAGATTATTTACAGAAATAATAGCTGAAAATTTCTCAAACATGGGAAAGGAAACTGACATGCAATTAAGTGAAGCATTCAGAATTACAATTAGCCATAACCAAAATAAATCTACACCCAGACATATAATAATCAACATCCCAGAAATTCAACATAAGAACAGAATATTAAAAACTGTTGGAGAAAAGAGACAGATCACCTATAGGGGAAAGCCCATCAGAATCACAGCAGACTTTGCAACACAAACAATGAAATCAAGAGCAGCATGGAGTAAAGCATTTCAAATCCTAAAGAAAAATGGCTTCCAACCCAGACTGATGTATCCTGCAAAACTGTCCTTTAAAACTGATGGAGAAATAACATACTTCCATGACAAAGAACATCTGAAGAACTTCATGACCACCAAACCAGCCTTGCAAAGAATACACAAAAATAACTACGACTTTGGGAACATCAACAGAAAAAAAAGCCAATAGGTAAAGCAAACAATTAAACAGAGGGGAAAGGTAAAGAAATAACAGCAGAAAGAGAACATGACACAAATAAACCAATAGATATATCAGTTAGAACTATTAATGTAAATGGCCTCAATATCCCGGTTGAAAGAAACAGATTGGCAGAATGGATTAAGAAACAGCATCTAACCATATGCTGTATGCAAGAAACCCATCTAACCCAAAAGGAAATTCATAGACTGAAAGTCAAAGCATGGAAAATAATACTCCATGCAACAGGAACCCCCCCAAAAAAAACAGGGATAGCTATTCTGTTTGCAGACAATGTGAACTTCAAACTAAGAATGATCAAAAGAGATAAAGAAGGTCACTATATACTAGTTAGGGGAAAACTTCATGAGGAAGAGATAACAATCTTAAATATATATGCACCAAATATGGGAGCACTCAGCTATATAAAACAAATATTAATAGAAATGAAATAGCAATAGCAGGAATGTATCAAACTTCTGTACAAATGAACCTAGTAGACATGTACAGAGTATTCCACCCAACAACAACAGCATATACATTCATCTGCACATGGGACATTCTCTAAAATAGACCATACATTAGCCCATAGAACATGCTTAAAGAGACTTCCTCCAAGATGGCCACCCAGATGACACCATGACAGGGAGGCTCCCTGAATATACCATCCAAATGCAGGAATATAAACTAATATAATAATAGAGAGAAGAAAAAAGAGGGAGATGGGTCCTCTGGACCGAAGAAGAATCTAAAATGAGAACTGTAGCCCACGGAAAGAGTAAAAGAATGAAATAAACAAAGGCGGAGACCAGCAGCACCTCTGTCCAGAGCGGAATCCAATCAGCGCTGCGACCCGAGCTGAGAAGGTACTATCTGGGTGCTGGCGATACACGGTGAAATTGCCGGTGGAATTGCTACCATGCGGCGGGATGGTGGAGGCAGCGGTCCACTGTGGAGCGAGGTGGTTGCGAGCAGGCGAGTGAGTGAACCTGGCAGCCCCCAGCCCCCCCCCCAAGGGAGAGCGAGGGACAGGAATCCATCTTGAGACCGGAACTGCACCTAATTAGGCACGGTTCCTGGAAGGCCATGGCGGAAATGGCGTGGGTGCCCTGGGGGTGATAGAGGAGGTTTGGCCGATGGCCCTGTACGGTTTATCAGACAGCGGCCCCATCCTCTCGCGCACTGCAGTAGACATTTGTGGAGCAGAAACAGGCTTGGGAGAGGCAGTGGACCAACACGGCCTCACTGGCGAGCCCAGGAAAATGCCAAGACAGAAAGGCAGAGGGCGCTCTCCAGACTCTGATACAAGCCGAACCGATTCTGGGGACGCTAATGCTGAAATGGTCAGGAGTCCAAAAGTTAAACTCTCAGAGGAGTTGACAACAGAAGTGGGGAGACAACTCCACGAAGCTATGAAAGAAATTAAAGCAGCACTGTTAACCCAACTGAGAATTGAAATGAAACTCATAATCGGGGAATTGCTAAGCACCTCTAAAGGAAACATAGCAGGAAAGGTGGAGGATGAAAAATCAAAGGAAATTGAGAATGAAACAAATAA
>RJWM01052761.1:0-10020 GCA_004363535.1 Dasyprocta punctata | reverse complement strand
TGGCACTGGGAATCAAACTCACAACCTCGTACCTGCCAGACAGGCGCTTAAGCCACTGAGCCAAACTCCCGGTCCTAGTTTTTTTGTTTTTGTTTTTGTTTTTTTTGAGGCAGGATCACACTGTGTAGCTCAGGTTGGCCTTGTGCTCACGTTGTAGCCCAAGCCGGCCTCGAACTCACAACACTCCTCCTACTTCAGCCTCCCCAGTGCTGGGTTTGGCTAAAATCTTTTTTTCTTTCTTTTTTTCTTTTTCTTTTTTTTTTTTTTTTTGCGGCACCAAGGATTGAACTCACAACCTAACGCCTGTCAGACAGGCTCTTAAGTCACTGAGCGAAACTCCCGGCCCTATTGGCTAAAATCTTAATGGCCAATTTAGATATTTCTCCAACTTCAGCCTTCTTACCACATCTACTTCACTACCACTGAAACCTCAACTGACGGCTTTACCGATAGGCTTACTTGCCCATTTCCTTTCACTGGATGTTACGGGTGAATGTTGGTGGGTGTAGGGTTTCCCCTTCTTCTAGTTTAATTTTTGTCTATGCTCATTTCATGATGGAAACCTCAGGTGCAGGACATGGACACACAGTCAGTTCCCAGGGCTCTCAGTCACTTGCCCTTCTGTGCATAGCTTCAGTGTTGTGTTGGGCATGTGGGCTCCCAAACCATGGCCACAGGCCCTCACTTAATCTCAGTTGGCCTCAGTTAATCCATTTGGAAAATGTAACAATAGCCTCTCCCACAAATGTTATGAAACTTTAATGAGCACATGTATGCCAGATATTCAGAACGGTGTGTGTATCATAGAGTGGTAAAAGTTAATGCCAACTATTGTTACTATTTGTATATGTAATTAATATCTAAAAAAAGGCAAAACATAGTAAGCTTACCGAGTGTGAAATGAGGAAAAATTTGATTTGCAGTGTTGTGTTTGTTTGCAATGAAGTTTAGAAAGCTTTCCATTGCAGACAAAACAATTTTGTCACTTAAAACAGTTCTCTGCAGGAGGATGAAGAGAGCCCAGTCCTCCAAATCATGTGTAGGGTAAAGGAGACAGGAGCTTGGTTGATTAGTCTGTCTACTAATGGGGATCTGTGGGAAGGACTGGTGGCGCAAAGGCCATCATATTCTTTCTTGGTGTAGCAAAACAAAAACAGATGCATACAGGTCCTCTTGACTGTTTGTGCAAAGTAATTTTAAATGGATGTTCTGTCTCACTAGTGAATCGCGTGTAACATGGACTAGAGGAAGAAAGATGTAGTGTGGATTCCTTGTAGCTTTTCCAGGGATGAGCACATTATCCTCATTTAATGGTGAGGACACTGAGGCTCACAGTGGTACAATGATGTGTCCCAGATCATACATCCACATGTTGGGTCATTAATTTATTCAATGTATCAAATATACCTGAGGACAAGGAGATCAGGTCTAGTGTGGGCTGGGAGTTCAGGTCAGTAGTACAATATGTGCTGACCACCACAAGGCCCTCAGACCAATACCAGCACTGAAGCAAAACAAAAGCCTTTGTATGGTAGCAGAAAGTCACTACAATACTGCACAGTGATTGCTGATGTGCTGGTGGACTGGAACACTGGGATTGGTATTTTACAGACCCAAAAAGTGAAACAGATTGAACTAAGTCTTGAAACAGGAGTGGTACTTTTCCAGATGACAAAAAAGTGGGAATTCTGGTCCATTTGATTGAAATTGTAATATAAGGAAGGGTGACCCATGATTAACTAAAAGATATACTTTAATCTCATGTAGTTTGAGTAGGCTTGAATTTTAAAATTTACTCCCTTTCCACCTACAATGTAATTTTATTACTTAAAAAACTTGAAAGCTAGGAGTGGTGGCTCACACCTTTAATCCCAGCACTTAGGGAAGCTGAGGTAGGTGGAATGTTGTGAGTTCAAGGGTAGCGTGGGCTACAACGCGGGCGCAAGGCTGCCCTGAGCTACGTAGTGCAACCCTGCCTCAAAAAACTAGCACTGGGAGTTTGGCTCAGTGGCTTAAGCACCTATCTGCCAGGCGCGAGGTTGTGAGTTCAACCCCCAGTGCTACAAAAATAAATAAATAAATAAATAAATAAATAAATAAAAACTTGAAAATTTCAGAATGGAGTCTAGAAACCAGTGCCATGCACAGACTGCTGCCAGACTGGAACAGACAAACTCCTGCGCCTTCTGGCATGCAGGCTGGCAAACAAGAATTACCAACCCCACCACCTGTCATAAGCGACCAGTTTGTCTGCAGAAACACAGGCTGTGATCATAGCTATAGAGCTGAAATGCCATTGGATGCCTGTGGTGCTTTGGTGCTTCACTAACATTGCAGGTCTAGGGCCAGTGGTCTGATCATAGGTTCAGAGGATAGTGGTATGCAGTGTGACATCTAGGCGGGATCTCCTTCTGGGGGCTGCAGCCATTGTTGATTCCCTATGGTCTTGTTTTTGAAGTCCTATATCATTTCCATTGTTTTGTTGGGTTGAGTTTTATTCTCTTTTGTTTTGTTCAAATATATCAAATCCAATGACAGGGGCAGCTATTTCAAAGACAGCAAGATACATTATGGTAGCAATTTTGGATTTACTATTGGTTTATTTTGAAGTCCTTTATTGCATTCATCGCCTTGTTTTTATTGTTTCTATTCTATTCTGTTGTGGTTGATTTTTACTATGTCTGAAGTTATTTGCAGCTATTCTGAAGACATCAAAAGTCATTATGGTAACTATCGTTGATTTTGTAATGTTTTGAAGTCTTGTATCTCCTACATTGGTTTGCTTTGATTGGTTTTATTCTGTTTTGTCTTCTTTAAAATAAAAAATAAAAATTTATTGAAAATTTCAGAATGAAGAAAACTAGCCAACGCATTCACCTACATATTTCCAGACCCTTTTTCTCTGCATTAAAATAACAAGTACATAGGAACCTAAAGTAAGAGGTCACGAATGTTCTCTTGCGCCACTGAATGCGCACCTTTGCCATCAGCTGTAAGGTTAGCCAAGTGTTAAATCATGCGGTTGCTCCACACTTCATTTGGCTGAGGCTCCGTAGGTGGACATTTTAAACCACTGACTGAACAGCTCTGAAGCTGTGCCAAACTAAGCTGAAGAATGTGACTGAGACAGAGGCAGCTGGGGACAAATCAAGTAACGAGAATTCAGTGATCCATCCTTTTCTTTCTTGTCAGTTGTTTGCCTTAGATTTAGCTGCAATTTTGAAAGCTAATTAGGGTCTTTTGCAAGAAAAAACAACCAAGTGAAGTACCTTCTGGAGCTTCACAAAGTAAAAATGCATTCTGTACAGTGAGCAGCCCATGGCTTCTAGGAGCAGGTGGAGATGGGGAACATGATACTTTATCCTCCTGAGCATGAGTTCATCATGGGAGTAAACTCTGAAATGCAATACAGACTTGAAAAAAAATTTGCTCAGAATTAAATTATAAAAGTGCAGGGTGCTTCTATAGTGTACCTTACAAAGATCTCTGAGTGCTAACAGAAATGTAAGCACAGCAAAGTCTTGGAAGTGTGACCTTGAAATCAACCTATCATGGTTGCTTCTTTTCGCTTGTTCTCTTTTCTCCATTCTTTCCCAGTTTTGGAGTACCAGCTTTGTGCTAGGTGCTTTGCAGGCACTAAGGAGATATAATAGACATATGTCAACATTACTGTGAGGTCCCTATTCATAGTCCTGTTGAGTTGAAAGCTGTAGAAACATGTTCATGCATGAATGTGTAAATGCAATGCACATAGACCATAGAGGTCCCTACCAGTGTCTAGAGAGGTCAAAGAAATTCACAGAGTGGTTGAAGGTTGCATTGAACATTGCCAGGAAAATGAGGGAGGAAGGCTTGTACAAATGCACGGAGGGTGACTTCATAAGTGCTTTATGCATGGGGAGACATACTGTGTACCTGAAGATTCAGAGATACTGGAGGTAGGGGTGAAGCTGAGGAGAACAGGGCCTCACACTGCCTGGTAGAGGACTTAGATTTTCTCCCACACATAATGAGGAGCCACCAAAATTTCTTTATACAGAAACGATGATTGGTTGTAGTGTTTCCTGTTCCTTGCAATCAAGGTTACATTACCTTGCAATGGTCTTTCCAAACCCACTTTGCTTTCCATGTAGTTAACTCTCATTCATCCTTCAAATTTCAACTGGAATATCACCTCTTCCAAGGGTATTTACTTGCCTTTGCTGCGCAGGCAAATTTGGATCGACTTCCTAGATTCTCCCAGACTGTACAGAACCCTTAATCCTTTACCATGCAGCACTGTGACAATTTGTATAACTCATGTTCCTTGTGGGCTGTGATTGTCTGGTTTGATTTTTCCACCCCAGTTCCTAGCACAGAGCCTGTGCTGGGAAGATGCTTGTTTGCTTTCAAGTCCCCGCGGCTTCTCTGCTCTGCACCCCACAGCCCCACCCTTGCTGACTGCTTTTCTTAGAATCCCTTGCCAACTGGCTTCCTGCTGGTTTTGGCCAATGAGAAATGCTAGTGGGAGTAAAGAAAAGATAAAGATATTTCTTTCTCTCTCTGCTTTGAGCAGCACCCCTGATGGCGACCATGTCTTCTCCAAGGTTCTGTCTTCTATTGTACAATCTCTGTCTCCAAGGTTCCAGTTCCTGCCCAGTGGCCACTGCTTCTGGCTCTGACAACACCACATCCTCCTTATGACCCTTTAACCTTTGGGATTATAACCTCCTGCTCTTACTTCTTGGTTGTTTGATTTTCCCTTGCTTGGCTTGCCAGCCTATCCTATACCATTAGAATTAGTTCTCTGAATTCACTGCCTTCTGTAGGACTCCCTAGCAAGACCCCCTGTTGACTGAATTCTTATGTACATAGTTCTCAGTAGAATATGTTGCTCAATACACGTGTGTAGGTGAATGCATGAGAAAAAAGCTGAAAAAAATGCATAGCAGTGCACACCTGTAATTCCAGTTACTCAGAAGGCTGAGGCAGGAGGATCACAAGTTGGTAGGAGGATCTAAATAGATAAATAAATAAATAGATAGATAAATAAAATGAGTGTGGTAGATTGACAACTATTGGCCAACTTGTAACATCCAACTGAACTGAATCAGCATGGTACTGGGTATGGAGGGCCCACAGCATAAAAAAGAGAATTGGAGAGGAAGAAGTTGGCTTTGTTGGTTCTCCTGGTGCTGTTAGTTCTCCTGGAGCTTGTCATGCTGGTTTTCCTGATATGAACTCGACTATTCTCATCATTGGAGGAGCTCAGGACCTGGCTGTTGCTGAGGATGAGTGTAGTACTTTTTGGGGGAGCGCAGGTCCTTACTTTGAGCATTGTTTCCAGGCTCCAGAAAGGAAGATGGTGTGCTGTTCAATCTCCAGGAGAAGCTTATCATGCTGGATTCCTGATATACACTCAGTTGTTCTCATCCTCAAAGGAGCTGGAGACCTCGTTGTCACTGAGGATGGCTGTCGTACTTTTCAGGGGAGCTCTGGTCCTTACTTTGTGTGTCAGTTCCTGACTCCAGTGCAGATCTTTCAGCCTACTGGCACAGATCCTTCATCCCACTGGCACAGACTTTTCTAGCTTCCACCACTGACCTTTGGACCTTCCCAGTGCAGATCCATGAAACAGACTTGCATGAATCATTGTGATAGGCTCTACACCTCCAGCTGGACCCTTGGGAGGCATTTTCATGGGCTCTAGGTCTTCAGCTGGACTCATACACAATATTGCCGTAGGATCCATGCCCACAGCTGAATTCTTTGCATCTTTAATGTATGGACAGATTTCCTGCAATTACACTTTTTGTGTATTTGACTCTTCATGTAAAATAATTCTGGATGGAAGCTAAACCCATGCCTGTGAGCTGGCCAGAGTGCAGGCTGGGGAGAGGAGAACAGCTCCCCCATGCCCATCCTGTGAGCAACCAGCTGATTTGGAGGAACTGTATTGTTTGATAGACTTTGCAAGCCTAAAGCCAAACAACTAGAGGACAATATGCAATATAGTAAATATTGTAGATTTCCTACTGTCTTAACCCTGTTTCAATTTATTTTGTTGGTGTGTTTCAATTTATTTTGTTGGTGTCTTATTCCCTTTAAAATTAAATTTTAAAAAACTCTGTGAATTATGTGTCCTATACTAAGCGGTTTTCCTTGCAGACCCTCACTATAATAGTGAGGCTACGCCTCAGTGGTGGAGCGCTCCTAGGTTCGACCTCCAATACTGGGGGGAAATTTTCTCAGTCTTATCCTTTCTTCCTACCTGGAAGCAGGTGGCGAAAAGAAGACTGCTTTCTGGGAAGGGCCACAAGTGAGTTTCTCAGCTCATATCTCTCCAGCTTGCTCAGAAGGTTGGTAAGCTTATTAGGGAGCAAAGGCAGTATTTTCTTCTGTGGGCAAGTGGCTGAGGTTGACTCTCACTGTGATGTATCTGTGGGTTTTTCTGAGGCCCCCTCCCCACCCCTCTGCTCATGGTCCCTGAGATGTGAGCAGGGCCTTCTGTTCCTTTGGATTTCCCCACCTCAAGCCCTTGGTTTGATGATGGCCCATGGTGCACCAAAAGTCACCCTTCACGCCCACACACACATACCACTCGCAGGCAGGACTGCACATTGCTCCCTCCTGGCTTTTCCAACTCTTTCTAGTCCAGGAAACCTGCATGCTTGCTCTGAGGAACTGTGGGAGTGCAGCCCGATTCCAGGGCAGCCTCTTCCCTGGCCTTTGTGCCTTTGTGTGAGTCAGCTTCGTTTCCTGTACGCCCCACCTCAGGTCCACAGAGCAAGATGAGTGAAGGAGGCAGCCCCTCAACATTCTCCACAGGGGGAGTGGGGACCTCAGTAATGTCCTCCTCGAGAAACCACTTCAAATCCTTCCCCTTTATCTCAGGACGACCCTTCCACAGACTCAGGAAGAGACAGTTCTCAGGGTCACCAAACCCATTCTCAGAGTTTCCCTTGGCAGTTCTGCAGACTGTGGGCTGCCTCACATTTTCCCATTCCTGTGCTCCAGTAGAGGCGGAGACAGGAAAAGGGCCCAACAAGCTCGTCACAGGGCTGGAGTGAAAACTGACAGAGGGATCAGGCTAGAGACGTTTAAGTCACTCCCTGGTTCACTCACGCACTCCCGCTGCACCTGTTATTTGGGTCGGGAACCTGGAAACATACCAGGGGCTGAAGACCCCAAGTACTCCAGCGATCTTTCCTCCATCCCATTTCAATCATCAGCCTTAAGGTAGAGATACTGACTCGATTCAGCAGAGTATGAAAGTGCTAGGTAAAGTTGGTTTCACACACTTGGGGTACATACGTGCCCTGCTCACCTGTCCCAGAAGGGTCAAGGTTCAGCCAGGTGTGCACGTGAAGCTCGCAGCGCGCTGCCCGGAACTGCCGCACGGTGGCGCCATTGGACGCCCCTCGGCCCTCCACAAAGCGGCTTTTGTCCACGTTGGGCACAGTCGCTGAAACTCTGGGAGGGAGGATGACCCCATTCTCTCAGCGGTAACCTCAGCCAGGAGTGACTCCCACTGGAGCTCACGAGGCTGCGCTCAGCTGAGTTCTGCACCCGGTTTCCTTTCACAGCTGCTGTCCAGGTGCCAGCTGGTCCCAGGAGCCCCGGGGCAGCGCGGGCTGCTGGGATTCTTTGTTACAACCCCAAGCACAAAGGGTCCTGTTATCACCTCCCCTTCTTGGACCACGGGGCTAGCTGCTTGCCTTCTATCTAGGCTTTTGAGAACAAGGCTCTGGGAACTTCCTGGGAGACTCCAGGACCATCCCGTCCCCCCACCCTTGCCAAGTCAGTTTTCTGTCCTGCTCTGCAAATCTTTCACATGTTTCTCGCCAGAGAGGAGGATTGCAAATGTAAGTTTCAGTCTTCTGAGTCATTGCCTCACAGACAGTAAGAAATGTGCCTAGCATGCTTTCAGATCTAGAACAGTCGGTAGCACTGACCTTGGGAGCAGACGTGTGGGAGCATATTTGAAGTCCAATAGCAGCTTGACCTTCCTGACTGTTTAAGGAAATGACTTTGGATTCCAAGGGCTTGTTCATGCATGACAATTAGTTGGCAAAGCTTCAAGTGCAAAGGGTAGACTTAGCCAGGGTACCCAAGAGGGGAACCCAGTGTTTTTGTGGCAATGACGGAAGTCACAGAGAGTCCTGGCTGTCATGCCAGGGATGAAGCCACACACTAAGGAGGAGCCAGGCGGTGAAGGGAGCCCAAGGCTTCCAGGATGAGATAATAAACTGGCAATCTGGGTAACATTAGCTGCCACTGGAACGTGGGCTTGGTGCACCACATTTGGGTGCACACTTGGTGTGTTATTGCTAATCTTCATGACCACGATATTTAGTAAATATTATTATACCCCTTTAACAGAGGAAACAAATGTGGCTCAGAGAGGTTAAGTTACCATTCCGGTATTACACAGATAGTTATTAGTAGAGTTGGGAATACAAGATCTTTAGATTCTGAAACTCACTCTTTTCCCATGATTACATGTTGCCTTTTGAAAATGGCATTGGCATTAGAAGATGGTGAAGGGAAGGTAGTTGAAAGTGAATCTTAGGGCCGGGAATTTGGCTCAGTGGCTTAAGCGCCTGCCCTGGCAGGTGCGAGGTTGTGAGTTCGATCCCTGGTGCTGAAAAAAAAAAGAAAGTGAATCTTGCCATATTGCATGGCTCCTTGGGAATCAAGTTTAGGCAAATGATAGCTTTTTCTGTGTTTGTCAAGAAAATCATTCTGAAATAAAGCCCCTAGAGAAAAGAGAGTCAGTGGGCAGGAGCAAAGGAGCAAGAAACGCAGAGTAAACTCCAGCACTTTTACTTGGCAGGGGGTGAGTTTTTTGTTAATTCTGTGGTACTCTCCCCATCTCTGGGCCTCCTCCACAGCTCCTGTGCTTGGAGTTAGCTGCACCCCCAACCTCACTCTATCTGGGAAAAGTCTGCAGAGTGGAGCTGCCTCCTCTGAAAAAAGCTTCCCTTCCTGGTGTGCAAGCACCCAGGAGGGTTGGCTTCCTCTCTTTGTCTTTCCTTTGTTCTTACCCAGGCATCAGTGCAGCAGCAGGTATCAGGCTTGGTACTGGAACTGTCTGCAGAGGGCTGGTCTGCCACAGTGCTGGGAGAGGAATTCTCTTTCATTCAGGAGAAAGGATGATGCCAGGGATGATTAGAATCCCAATCACTCAGCAACAAGGAGGAAGGAGGGGGTCCATAGAACCTCCACACCAAAGGGGACCAGGGTCAGGGGTGAAGTTTGATGGTGCCCATGGGGCAGGAACCTGGACAAGGGGATAGGAATCCAGTCTGAAGAGGTGGCATCCAGCACAGGCAGCTCATGGATGATCCCAGGTAAGCAGTGATGGATGGTGAAGGGATGGATGGAGGATGGTAAATAGCCTTGATTAAGCCAAACCAGAGGCTGTACTGGTGACAGGAAGTTAGTTACCACTGTCTGGCTAAAGTCATAATCCCCTTAAAAACTCATCACATTCCTGGAACTTCCAGCTCTGCTTCCCAACTGATTTGCCCATCCGTTTGGCCAGAGATGTGGACCAGTTGGGTTGGGAACCCACACTGACTAGCCTGCCTGGTGGGAGCAGTGGTGGTTCTTTGAAGACCTGGAAACAACTGAGCCCTACGTAGGGCTATAGTATGACTCAGTCCCTTATTGGAGGGGCCAGCCCTTACCCTTGGCCACGAGCCTAATTGTGCCCAATACCCCCTTGTTTATCTAAGTGGGTGTTGGGAATTTCCTTGATTAAGCCTCCAGGTCTTCCCTTCTTCCAGATTTAATGAGCTCATTTATTTTATTTTTCTTTTTCACTTAGCAGGTTTTAGAGCCAGTTAATGAGTAGTGGGGTTCTTTACAAGAGCCAAGTTGGGCCTGAGTTCAGGGCATTCTCTTGGCCATTTCCTGCTCTCAAGTCCCCAGAGTCTCTCCAAGTTCCTCCCTAACTCTGGCAACGACCCTGCCTGGTGCTGCCCCCATATGTGGAAATTTCTGGAACATAATGGCACTGAAGCTTTTAAGTTTTCT
>RJWM01052760.1:0-10020 GCA_004363535.1 Dasyprocta punctata | reverse complement strand
AAAAGTAATCTGAAGGGAAAAGCAGGAGAAAATCTGATGACTGTAAATGTTTGATGGATACTCTATTCTGTTTCATTTCAAATAAAATATTTTTATTTGATTTGTTGAGATTTATTCAGATCTTTCTTTCCTTAGTATTGAAGTTTTCTTCTTTCAATATATGATCATGACAATTATATTAATGACATTTCATTACCCTATCTGCCTTGATATATTGATAAAAACCAGTTTTATTAAAGTCTTTCTCATAATTTTTGGAAACTCATTTGATGACTTTCAGTATTATCCATCAAATTAATTTGAGAACTGTGGTGTTTTCCAAAAGTGACTCTGTTTTTACTCAAATAATAGTAAATTGCCAACGTATGCTAAAATATGACGTTAGGTACTCTAATTTGCTTCACAAATTAGCACTGTTGTTGGTCAATTATGAATATTCAATGCATTTGAATAAAATTTTTGCACTGTAAAATAATCAAAATGTTATGAAATTGACTGGAATTGTTGTAATTTTATAATACTTCCTGAGAATCTAAAAGTTTTAAGAGACTTTGGCATAAAGGTTTTTCTTAAAGAACCAATATAAGAATACATTTACATGTTTTCATAGCCTGAAATATGTATGGGAAAAATTACAAGATTAAAAAGAGACCATGAAGATGACCTATTCATTATGATATTAAGTTATGTTGCAAGATACCATAAAGGAGCTGAAGAAACACATCAAAATGCATTTTTAATATTTCTTGTGAAAATAAGTAGCTCTTCTGCATATTAAAGTCAACATAAAATCTATCCATTTGATTTACATCTGTGAGATCATTGCAAAATTTCAAGGAATATTGGATAATATTGAGGTACCACTAGGGAAAAAACAAATTTGAGAAGCAAATTTTACCAGGTAACCAAGTTATTTCCCCAGTTGATGACACAAACATGAAATGAACTTTCCAACTTCCACATGATTGAACAAACTGAGCATCATAGACTCTATAGGTCACAGAGGGTGATGGAGAGGTTGCCAACTTGGTCCTCTGCTTGATACAAACTGCCCCTGGAAAAAATGAAAAAAAAAATCCACTCTTTTTTATTGTAATTCCCTGGAGAAAGCATTGTTATAACTTCTCACTTTAACTAAGCTGTTTCAATTTTTCAAAACCTCTTTCTTAAACACATAAGGCAGAAATATAAATAACTATTTTCTTGGAGATGTAAGTTTTCTAATCATCACTTTGAAGTCTTGGCATTATTGATGATAACTATCAGTCATTTTGTAAGTTTCTAATGTAGTTGAAACAGTTATATTGCCTTCAGTTTTCTAAGTAGTTATCATTTTTCACCCAAATTACCTTAATACTCTTTCTGAATTGTCATCAGTTCCTCTGCATCCAGTTTATTTGTGCAGCAAGAAATTTATCAGACGCTTCTTTCCTTATTTGTCAAAATATAGTAAACACTTTATCATTGTAATATACGTTTTGAGCTAAAATTTCTTTGAGTTAATTATAACCACCACAAATATTTTATGTAACATTTTATTACTAGATAGAAAAACAGCAGCATTCAAAGGATATCATGGTATGTCTATTGCCAAATTTTTCTTTTTTTATAAATTTTCTTCTTTTATTTTAAGGATAATAAAACTCAACAAAACAAAAGAGAATAAATTCAATCAAAACAAAGTAGTGAAATTGGTATAGAACATCAAAGCAGGATAATAGGAAAACAACAATGGCCACCATAGTAGATCCTGTTATCTTCACAATAGTTGTCCATTTCATCAGACATAGCAAAATCAAACCAAAACAAAACAGAATAAAGCCAATCAAAATAGAATATTGGATAAAGTAAAACAATAAAATGGAACAAAACAAAACAGTGAAAACAATATTGGATTTCAAAAATAAGACATAAGGAAATACCCCGTACTTGCTACACTGCACACTGTTATCCTCCCTATAGATGCTCAGACCACCAGCCCCAGGCCTTCAAAGTCAACTAAACAACACAAGCATTCAGTTGCTTTTTGTACTTCAGTTGCTGTCAACTCAGCTTGTCCTCCAAACCAGCCAGTTGCTTACAGGACGGGGGGGAGTTTGTGATTCTCAGTCCGTGTGATGGTAGGCTCATGGGAGGTCCTTTCTGACTTTTTTCTTTCTGGGCCCCTGCGTGGCTTGTGTAGCTTACCAGAGAGGCCGGCTAGTTGGCTTGTTGGTCGGCTACTCCCAGACCCAGCGTGACTTGCCAAATTTTTCTTGAATATTGTGTCCTAGAGCAAGGAATAATTTTAGAATTTATTTTTATTATCAGTGCTTCATTTTTTATTTGGAAATATACAATAGTTTACCAATTTCCCAACAGAATACCTACATATATTTCATATTAGTTCTATAAACAAATTTGCAGAAGCAACATTCTTTAAAAATATATAGTTGCATCCTACTTTCTTCAAAACTTTACAGTGATGAGAGATTGCTCATTAGATTAAAATTCTGAACATTTCTTGCATTGCATTTAAAACATAGTATTTTATATCATTAGGTATTATCAACAAATCAATTATAAACAACAGTGAAATTACTGGAGGCAGGAAACTCATAAACTAATCTCAAACCTGAACCAACTTCAGGATATGCATTTGAGAAAGTGTTGGGAAGAGTGGTACAGGACAAGTAAGGAAAAATGGCAGGTTTTAGATGTAGGCCCATATTGGAGACCTGGCTAAGATCACCAACTGCCTGTAGGAAGGGTTTGAACAGGAAAGGATGAAATGAGGGCCAGAGACTATTTAGTAATGCCTAAAGGGGTGCTAGGAGATCAATGCCTCAGGATGGATATATGCCAAGACCCTCCAGCTAGCACTATTTTATTAGTGAGTGCATGGGGAGGGGAATACTTTTCCTTGTACTGCTTATTTCAGTCTGAAGTCTGTGAATGATTAAATGCAACTATCTGCAATAGCCTGGACATATGGCCTCAGCTATGACCTATTCTGTGCATCGTTTTCTCATATGTAATATTTTTTAACTGGTGGGAAATATCAAACATCTTATTTAGGATATGTGAATACTATATTAAGCTACAAGCATTTGCTTTACCATGCTGTTCTAACTGGTTTTTTAGGACACTGGATTTACCAATGTTTTTGTTTTAATATTTTTGCCTGCATTTTTTGTCTTTGTATCAGACAGGGAAAACAGAATTAGATAAAGGTAGATAGAACAACTTTATAATTTTTCACAAGTGGTCTATTTTACTTGCCTAAATATATCATCTATGATGTACATGTGTGTATACATATATATATATATTCCCCAAATTTCATAAATAACACAATCAAATTTCCCAAGATGACTTACTTTATATAAATAAATATTATAATTAAATGTTTATATAGTACTATTTGTACAGAAAACTGCCTCATTTCAGCATAGTACAACAAAGAAAAAATATTGCTTCTCTCTAGCAGTGAATATTCACTCAGCAATGAACTTTCAATAGCTACAAACACCATGTTGCAGCCAATCAATCTCTCTGTGGAAACTCAGGATGAACAAAAGCGTTATTTGACAAGTGGTTCTGAAACTGGAGAACAATAATGATGAATAGAAAGGATAATGAAAATTGAGCAGTGCATTCCTTCGAATATCTACATTAATTTTCATACTACTAAGAAATTAAACACATTTGTTTTTCTAAATGGAAACTTGAACTTTGTAATCTGAAACTCCACTATACTTCTTTTCCACAGGGTACATCAAGTATCAGTAAGTGAAGAAAGAATGATAGACAATGAAATATCTTAACATCATAAGAGAAGGAAAAGATATTAAAATTCTGAAATCTGATTAGTGATATATCTTAAAGAAAATTATTGTATAATGGTAAAATTTTATATTTAATCATACAATAAATTTGATAACCAGACATAATGGACAAAAAATGTGAAGATAAAGCAGTTTGAAAAACTCCATATTCAAACAAAAATAGATATAAAAAATAATTTAAAAATTTACAGGGCTTCTTTAGAAATAGTATTTTCTAGTTCTCTACGGTAGCTCAATAAATGGTGTTATCCATTACTACAAAATTTTGTGTATCTACAATGCCCAGCTGTTAACTTTGTTCTTCACTGTCAGAAGATAAGGTTCCTATCTAAACCTGTCTGTTAGTTAGAACAGGAAAGATAAATATAGGATGATAATCTTGAGTTATTGCTGGACAGTAAGAACACAGGCATGTGCGCTAAGCATCATTCTCTAAGAGTTAAATGACAGGACAATTCTTGGAAAAGCCATGAATCCATTCAAAGATGTGTTTAGAATGGCCATATAAAATTAAGTTACAAGTGTTTATATATACTGATTATGAATATAATCAAACTATACACTTATGTCATTTTAATCATACTTATAGAGAGTAAAATGACTAGTTCTATGTTTGATTGGGTTAACCAAGTTGAAACACATTGAATCCATGCCCCATTCAGTCTGTAAAATAATGTTGAAGACAATTTAAAAGTTGATGCTGAATGTATTAAAAGTATGGGATAATATTTCTCCAATTGTTGATTCCATATAAAATGCATGATATCTTCAAGCTTTAAAGTTTTATTCTGCTGAATTTTTATTATGTTGTTACTTATGCTTGGACTTTATTTGGCACTCATTTTCTCTTCAAACAAACACATAATTTGTTTGCTTCTACTTCTGCATATGTGTTTATCTCTCTCTACTTCTCTCTGTCTCTGTCTCTGTCTCTGTCTCTGTCTCTCTCTCTCTCTCTGTGTCTGTCTTTCCTCTCTGCACACACACACACAAGCATGTGCATTAGCAAGAGATCATAAAAGCATAGTGTGATCAAGGGATGTGAGATTACCCATATTGAAAGAAAAGGCATCACAGCAAAGTTCTTTTTTATAGAAATGGTGACTAAAGACAAGGTTTGATTTAATCTTCCTGAAATCTGCACAGATATCAGAGACAGAATCCTGGGACAGTAAATCCATTGAAGAATCAAAGTTGTCTTATATAAGATGATCAGTAGATTTTGTTTCATTGGAATGCATTTATAACTATGGGGTGAAGATATGAATTATTTAAAGTTTTAAGTAGCTGATATTTGTGGCTCAAGCACAATAATAGTATATGTGCTGCCAAAGCAAGCACTCAAGTAGAATAATAGACTTTGGAGTCATTTCGTTTTGTGTATATAGTCTTTCAAAAATTTATTTGAATGATCAATTTAAGGTGAAGTATTAAATTTACAAATATGACTAATTACACATACAAGCATTACCAGAGTGCTTGAGAGTATTTTCCTCATAAAATTTGCAGATGTGCCTTTTTAAATGTTTGAAGTGATTAAGATAAATCCGATAAATTAAAATTTTGATTATAATTGAAGTGTAAGGAAATTTATTGAAGTATGTAAGTATAAACAGATTTGTCTCTGAAATACATAAAAAGTTAAACATAAATTGAAACCAAGTCAAGTGACTAATTTTATTTTGTGAAAATTGTTAGAAAGTAAGTTTAAAAGTACCAGGAAACTAATTTGAGTGTATTAAATATAGTATTTGAAAAATAATTAAAATAATATTAACAACTTATTTTTACTGTGTAAAAATGACTTCAGGAATTCAACCAAGACCAAGTGGATTTAAATTATATATCTTCTGTAATAGGCATTCTTGCATTATGCACATTTCATTTATTTTGTTTTCATGAATATAGCACCAATGATGCTCAACAGTTAAAACAAAAATGAACCTTAATCAAAATCTATAATTATATCATATCATTGAAAAATACTTGAACAATCTTGAGATGAGGAGTCCTAAACTTCTCTTTGAATCAAACTAAGTGTGAAATGGATTAGAAAAATAGAATTATTTTTAAAAACTATTTTATGATTATTTCTCATGAAATGAAATACGATTAAAAATTCATTTTTTCTCATTTCTTCTTTCCTCCATTCTTTTTTTAGTCCTATTTTTCTGCTATATATTTTCTTATTACTTTCCAAAAATATGTACTTTTGTTGATATGCAAGGCACTATCTTTTGTTTAATCAATTTGTTTCATCTTTCTTCTTTATTGAGATACAATTTGCAATAAATCGTTCATATTTACCCTGTTGTATTTTGGTGTTAGATATACACATATATCATAAAATGAGCATCACATATAAAGCTACATTTAATCAAAATAAATGATGTACTTTCTTATTGTTACTTAATGGCTGTCTCAATGTCTAAATATAGTTTGGTGCTAAAGATGTATAGAGAAGATGTTATACATAAAGATATGCTATCTCTCAGGTAGCTTCTTGTAAATTTGGAAAATTTCATCTCTAAAGTTTGAACAGCATATCTTATGGAATCTTTTCTGTTCCTTGTATAATTTAGAAAGTAAATAACTTGGTAAAGTTTGGTCAAATGTATTTTCTTATTCAACTCCCCAAACCAGATACAGCCTGTATTGGTTGGATCCTGTGTTCCCCCAAGGATTCATGTAATTTGGACAGGGCTGAGTTTGGCGTTTGTGATTGGTTTGTTGTATGGTGCTGGGATTGGTGATGTGAGTGTTGCACCCATCCAGGGATGGATCCGACATACTGTGTAAGGAGAGGAGGAAGGCGTGTCTTCCCTTGCTTGCCCTCTCTCTTGCCGGGTTGGCAAGCCTTGCAGTTTCTTCCCTTGCTTGCCCTCTCTCTTGCCGGGTTGGCAAGCCTTGCAGTTTGGCAGCTGCCCTGAATGACTGTCCCGTCATGTCATGCTGCCTCGGAGCCAGCTAAATATGGACAGAAACTCCCAAGAACTGTAAGAAATAAACCTTTCCTTCCCTAGTTTTGAACGTCAAGTATTTTGCCTCAGCAATGAGAGAAAAGTAACTAAGACACAGCCCAAAATTAGAAAGAAGAAGGAACATTTTTTTCTGACACTAGAAAAATTTTACAATCTATTAATCATAGTTGGAAATTCTACAGAGTATTGATACAGAAGGGCAAAATAAACTGCATATATCAATTCAGCTTTTAAGTTATTTAGCAGTTTTGCTTTTTTTTTCAAAATGACTGAATTATTTGCAGACAAACTGAATGCAATTTGGAATGTAGCAATGATGTTTGCCTGGACTGTTGGGAAGTGAGGACAGAGGAGCCTAAGGATTAAGCACACCAGAGTGGTTTGGCCATAAACACTGTTTCCTCTCTGATTTCTAATTCACAATTTGGAGAGAAAAGTCATTTCAGAGTAGAAAATAAAAAGCAAATTAAATGTATCCTTTAGACATCCTGTCTCTCTCTGCCCAGCACAGAGAAAATTGCTATCGCAAGGCAAATATACTTAAAATGATGACTCTAAATCCATAAATGGACCTAATTGGTTCTTTTCCTCTCCAACTCTGATCTATTTATGACTTATAGGGAAATATACATATAATAATGCATAAAATTATTGAGGCACTAGCTCTCAGTTTGAAACCTACAATTTCTGTCTTCAGCTTTGTCAGTACAGACAGAGACAGAACTCTGCAAATCCGAAGATACTTTTGCCAGCGTGTACTTTGGTATCATCTACCTGGAGAAAGCAGGAGAGGAACAGTGAAGCACGGGGAGGAGAGGGTAACAGGCTTTTTTCTTTTTTGCTGACAGTAAGACTTGTCCAGAAGACTCAGGTTATTCCAGATTGCAGTTTCTAGTAGTCACAGGAGTGGACCCAACACACAACATGAAGTATACTTCATCTTCAATTGTCAGATTTTGAGGCACTTAGTGTCTTTGTTCCTCAGAAATATCAGCCCAAAGTAGGGCACAGCTCGGTCTCCTATGACCAAATTCCAGTTCTCTGTAATTAATGCTTAGGAGGGTTCCCAAACATATCCTCACTTTAATAGTGTCCATCTATAATCCCCAGACCTAAGGGAGATATCTGTTTTCTTTTATTGTTATTCCTATAATACTTTAAATTCTATTTTATCTTTTCTGATATTCTGTAACTGGTTGCACAATTATAATAGAGACCCTACTGGAGTAGCTGCTATGGTTATGTCTCTTGACTGAACATGGATTATAATTTATCTAACTAAAAATGTATTTCATCAAACTATCATATTTTCTTGGTCAAGTCCCTTTTATTTCTCCTCATATTAATTATGGCCACTATTTTTTCTCTTATTAATAATCTTATGGCCCCATTTCAAGGAGACAGATTTGTGTATGCTATGCTTACTGCTACATCAAACAGTGACTAGAATATTTCCAAAGAGTAAATTAACAGTAAATATATTCTGTATAACTGAATAAATACATGTGTGGTAAAAAGTAGTCAATACTAATAACTATAAAAGACTAAGAATCTTAAAAGAAAATAATCTTAAATTTCTCACCCAGAAATACTAATAATTAATATATAGAAAGCATATTTTTAGCCAGGTGTGGTGGCGCAAGCCCTTAATCCCAGCACTTGGGAGGCTGAGGTAGGAGGAGCGTTGTGAGTTCGAGGCTGGCTTGGACTACAACTTGAGTACAAGGCCAGCCTGAACTACGTAGTGCGACCCTGCCTCAAAAAACCAGGGCCGGGAGTTTGGCTCAGTGGCTTAAGCGCCAGCCCTGGCAGGTGTGAGGTTGTGGGTTCAATTCCTGGTGTTGCAAACAAAACAAAACAAAACAAAACAAAAAAACATAGTTTTAGCCACTTTTGCATGTAAGTACTTGATTGACAGTCAGTTTAAGGCGATAAAAAACATGTAGTAAAGGGAAATGCAACTATTAGGATTATTTTTTTTCTGTCCTTTAAAACAGAGTTTCACTATGCAGTTCAGGCTGGACTCGAACTCACTTTGTAGTCCATGCTGGGTTGAAACTCACAGGGATCCACCTGCCTCAGTCTCCTAAGCAATGGAATTGCAGGTGTGTGCCACCATGTCCAGCCTTAAGATTACTTTTATAAAGTATTAAGGGTATTTTAATTTGACTAAAGAAATAAAACTAAAGAACAAAATAGATACAACTGCTGAACAAGAAATAAATTTCTACTATAGAGAATATTAATTCTTAAAAATTGGCAAGCAGATCTTTGCAAAAATTTGTTCTACTGCAATTTTTATGTATATGGTATTCAAAATGTTTTAAAATGTCTTTGTAAAAAGTGTATAGACTCCAGTTCATCACAGTTCCATATACTTCCAATTGCCTGAAACCCAGTTATTTCATTCCTTTTATTTCGGGCCTGACATCTAGTAGTGTTTAAGTTTATGACCTCTGCTCTCAGTTCATGTAATGATAAAGGTTTAATGGACATTTGAAGTAGTTGAGACTTTATCTATTGATTAATGTTTTACAAACAGAATTGAAGATGTATTGCCCATCATAAAAATTAAAACTGTAAAACTGTCTGTATGATACTAGTAATTGTTCAATGAAATATAGGTGTTTTGCTTCATAATGCAGAAATGTGATTCTTTTTCTTCAAATTTCCTCAGCAGAGATGTGCATTTACTACATGTTACAATGTAAAAGTAAATCTTAATTATAAAAACTTTATTAAAACTTGCTTCCCATGATGCCAACGTGCCTAGTGTTAGTTATACATTTTTTAGATCTGTACAAGGGCTATTGATTGAATTTTGTGTGAAGATCTCTTGCTAGGAATAGGTAATGTAGATAAATAAGTTTTAGTACTCCAGGAATTTAACCAAAATTTTATTTTGAGATTTGATGTGTGTAAAAAAACAATTTAATAAAATGGTACAAAATAGCCATTATAGAGTCCAAGTTTTCTTTGCCAAATCACATTATAAATCTCCCCTTTAGCAAATAATAGAAAGATTAAACAATTCAAATAATCTTTTACTTTTTCCTGAGAAAAACTGCAGCAAAGTTATATATTTGTTTGCTCTCTCTCCTTCTAACTTAGTTATCTCTTCATCACTGAGACATAATACCTAACTTCCACAAAGGAAAGGTAGAAAAGTATTTTGTGGCTCACAATTTGCACAGATTTCAATCCATAGTCAG
>RJWM01052759.1:0-10017 GCA_004363535.1 Dasyprocta punctata | reverse complement strand
GTATCTTCACAAAGTAGAGCTGATATGATCATTACTGAAGCTGTACAAGGGCAAGGGCTATAAAACTACTGTCCTGGACTCTAGCCCAAAGGGTTGGCCCAGGAAGTTGCCAGCAAAGCCGCATCACTAGTTTCTGATAGGCAGAATGTGACTTTCCTGTGGCTTTGGTTGACCCATCAAGAATGACTTATCCAAGGTCAAGCCGTGAGTTATTGTCAGAGGAGATCTTGAAGTCAGGATTCCCGGTAGAGTTCTTTGTCTGACTGTTAACAAAGGTCATATGGTCAAATGGTTAGGATGGGCCAGACAGGTTACAGAGGGGAATTAAGTGCACCCTGTAAGGACTGTTTAGAATTGAAGTGCATGTGTGCTTTGGAAAGGGGCAGTCATTAAATAAATTTTGATAGACACGATGAAATCCTAAGTGGTTGCACAAAAGAGTGATAAAGCTCTATATACACTGTGAGGGATGATTAATACATTAAGCTAAAAAGAGAAAACGTAGGCCAGGGTATATATGGCTCTCATTTTGTGGAGAGTTAAAAAGAAACCAGGAGAGTATAATTCCTCAATTTGTATTTACTTGTATATGCACATAGATACCTTGAGAGAATAAATAAGAAACTGAGGCACTAATATCAGTGGTTCTCTGTGCAGTGGTGGTGAGCAGGGGAACTGCTGAGCAGAGAGGAGTAGAAGGGAGACATTTTAATGTGTGCTCTTTTTTATTTTTAGGTGTTAGAACCATATGAATGTCATCACTTGTTTAATGGGAAAAAAGTAGCTATTTCTCAGTTCTAGGAAATTGTTACCTTCTGAGAATGTGAGCCTAATGCAAATTCTTTTGGTTTCACGAGAGAACATGGAAATATATATATATATATATATATATATATATATATATATAATATATATATATATATAGTCTTTTTGTTTGTTTTAACTTCAAAATTTTCACTGCTAATATATAGAAATACAGATTTTTACATATTAATTATGTGTCCTGAAAGCATGATGAAGTCACCTGTTAGTTTTAGGTAGCTTTTTTTCTTTAATAGCATCTTTATGACTTTCTATGAAGGTTGCCATATCATATGTGAATACAGATGACTTAGTTTCTGCCTTTTTCGATACTTTTGATTTCTCTTTATTGTCTTATTACACTGCCTAGACTTCTGGTACCCTGTTGAGTAGGAATTGTGAGGGCTGCCATCCCTGCCTTGCTCCAAAGTCTGGGGGAAGCATTTATTTTTCCACTATTAAATGTGATGTGAGTCGTGGTTATTTATGGATGATGTTGATTAGATGATAGAATCATTCTCTTTTTTCCTTTTCCTTCCTACTCTCTCTTCTTGGGTCACTAGGGATTGAACCCAGGGTTTTTGTACTGAGTTACTCCCTAACCCTTTGTAAAAATTCTTTTCATTATGAGAGAGGGTCTTGCTAAGTTGCTAAGTTGCCCAGGCTGGGATTGAACTTGTGATTCTCCTGCCTTGGTGTTCCAGTGTGCTGGAATTATAGGCATGTGTTACCCTAAGAAATTCTTATATTCTTAGTTTAATGAGTTTTTAAAATATCGTGAATGGATGTTGAATTTTGTCCAATACCTCTTCTGCATCTATTGAGATAGATCATTTGGATTTTCTTTCTTAGTTTCTTAACATCGTGAATTATACTGAATGATTTTCAAGCATTGAACCAGCTTTGCATTCGGCAGATAAACCCCAAGATGGCTTATGTATTATCCTGCTTGATTAGATTTGCTGTTTCTCAAGGATTTTTGTGTCTATGTTCATGAGGATTATTGGGCTGAAGTTTTCTCTTCTTGTAATGCATTTGGTTTCCTCTTATCAAACAAATTGGCAGTTTTTCCTATTTTTTAACAGATGGAAAAAAAACTGCATGCTAGGCATTGTGTTTGATGCTTACTTTAATTTTCGCAGCAACTCTACAATGTGCTGGCTCTTATAATCATCACTGTCACTTTACAGGTGGAAGAACTGAGGCATGGACTTCAGTGATGACTTGCCCGCAGTCACACAGCTTGTAAGCAGCAGTCAAACTCCCTGAGATCCAGGTCCCAAGTTTGCAGTCTTAGTAGAAATGTTTGCTACCTTTTCTTTAATTAAAGATGTTTAAAGGCTAAAGTGAACATACATGCAAAGCTCAGTCCGGCCGAGCCTATCAATTTTGCGCCTCTGGGTAAGAACCACAGTAACTGCCAGGTGTCAGTGGACTCACTACCTGTGGCCCAAGGACTCCTCATTCCCATCATGTCCTTTTGCTCCAGATCTTATTGGCCTGGCTTGGCTCCTTGGAAATGCTCCCTTCTGCTAGCAGCAGGCAGTGTCCAACTAGTGCCCCCTTCCTCGCCCTGCCTTCCTTAAGATCTCTGGTACCTCTCAGAAAGCAAAATTTAGAAAATCTTTCCTATCAACAGTTTCATGTGCACTGCCTGGCCTTGTCGGGAGGACTCACTCCTTATCCCATCTGCCACCTTCCCCAGGCACTTGGGCTCATTCTTTTCCCTTCACTATCTGGTCCCCAGTATTAGCTCTGCTGAAGCTTTTTAGCTACCAGGCATTGAACTCAGGCCTGTCCTATCATACAGATACATTCCCTGTCCTTTTTATTTATTTTTTAAAAACTTGAGACAAGGTCTCACTAAATTACCTGGGCTGAGCTTGAGTTTGCAATCCTTCTACCTCAACCTTCCTCCATGCTGATATTAAGGGCATGTACCACCACGCTGTGCATCTGCTGGCTTATTTTATGTGTCTTGAGAAGTGAGAAACATCTTGCTTACTTAATAAAGGAAGAGGAGGAAGCTGGGCATAGTGGTGCATGTCTCTAATCACAGTAATTTGAGAGGCTGAGACAGGAGAATTCCAAGTTTTGAGCCAGCCTGCCCAACTTAGTGACTTAGTGAGAGCTTGTCCCAAAATAAAAAATCAAGAGGACTAGGGATGTAGTTCAGTGACAAGCTCCTGTGTTCAATCCCTAGTAGCTCAAAACAAAAACCAAAAGCAAAAGGAGAAAGAGAGAAAATGAGACAGGGTTTTAGGAATGGCTCGGTTACCAGTGTTCTCCACTCTTCTCACAGCATGAGTCCCACAGTCATGAATGTGGTGAGATCGATAAACACAGCAGGTGTGTTTGGATGCTGATTTGACTGGGTCACTGTAGACCAGATACTTCACTTCTCTGGATCTCAGTTTGCTCATCTATAAAATGGACTAGATACATGTGTATGCCACAAGGTTGTGATAGAGAAAAAATGCCGTTGTATAAGTAGAAAAAATCTGGCGTGGAGAAGAAAATGAGGAAAAAGTGCTTTCTTTGGACCAGGCACTATTTGGAAGCTTTCTTTTTATTTTTCATTTTTTCTGGAATGAGGTCTTCCTAGTTTACCAAGTATAGTTTTGAACTTCTGAGCTCAAGCGAGCCTCCCGTCTCACTCTCCTGAGTAGCTGGGACAGTGGACCACGGGTGAGTGACACCGTGTTTGGATTTTTACATAGATTACCTTATTTAATAGGTACTACCTATGTGGTTCATTCTGAACAACTATTGTTCCCATTTTACTGATGGGGCAAATTGTGGTCCTCAGAGTGGAGAATTTATAAGTGGCAACTTCTACTCATACTTAAAACTTTTTATTTATTGATTGGTTGATTGATTGTGATACTGAGGCGCCAACCCATGGTGATGCTCTACCATTGAGCTGTCTCCCCAGCCCCCTTTATTTTATGTTGTTCTTTAATTTCAAGGTCCTGTTAAGTTGTCCAGATAGGACTTGAACTTGTGATCCTTCTGCCTTAGCCTCCTCTACTCATAATTCACATTAGAATTCTTTGGGTCCTATGCCAAACCATTTGAGTTAGATCGTGTGGCACAATTTCTCAAACCAAGGGAGTGACCCACAAGATTTTCCTAAGCTCTTCCTCCCAATTTAGAGACTGTAGATAGCCCCAGACACCTGCCATTCCCCACTAATTACTGGTTCTCCCATGGCGAACACTCAGCTACTTCCCATCCGTCCCTCAGTTCCCACCCACGTCTCCAACCACCACTCCAACAATTTGGAAAACTTTGAGTGAGTTCTCTGCCAGGAACAGTGATTCAATTAAAAACGTAGTTTCCAATGTTGTTATGAAGGCCTGCAGTCTGTTACTTCACACCCAGCAGGGTTGTGCTGCTGTCAGTGGTGAGGTAGTGAGTGTTTGCTAATTGCTCCTGGCTGGGGTCGATGTGGGGACTACTGCGGTGAACTTGCAAGAGCAGTAGCATACCATGCTGGGTGCTTTCCTCTGTGCACCCTGGGGTCCTCTGCTGGCTCATGATGGTGCTAATCAGCCCACTCCTCCTTGCCACCCAATCAGCACTGTGGCAGCCACAGCTGTGGCCACACTGCATGAACCAATGTATGTGCCAGGTACTGAATCTTTCTCGTAACCCGCACCATCATCTCCATAAGCATCATTACTTCTGACCTGAATTCTAGGATTAGCGCCTCTCATTAGCTCATTTTATAGATGAGAAAACTGAAGCATAGAGTTACAAAAGACTCCCTCCCATATAAACCCAGCAGAGCTTGGTTAACTGTCAGTCAGCACTCATTTGGTAGAACATACTTGGCTCCTCTTATGGGTTTAAAAGAATCACAGAAGAATCTCACTTTTGATCCAACCGGTAGGCTACGAACAAAACCCAGCCCATGACTTCTAGGTGAGCCTGGCCTCCTCAGTTATGCTCCTCTGGGGTGCTCAGGCCTTCTGCATTCATCTGCTGCCTCTGGAGCTGAGGCTTCCACTTGTGAGCTCCCTGAATGCAGGAGCTTCCCCCAGGACACTTCGAGGCCCTTTGGCACAACCTTAGCATCTGCACACAGCAGGTGCTCAAAACTATTAGCTGACTGTATGAACATTGTAAACATCCTCCAATTTCTAATCCTAAGCCTTCTCTTTTAAGTCCACCAGCCTAGGGTTATGGGCAGGCCTAGCATAGAGCCTGGCATAGTGTAGGTGCCAACGCTGTGGGTCAGGAAAGCTCTAGCTGGTACAGGAATTAGGCTGTGAAGGTCCGATGCACTTTGACTTTTGTTTCCACCTTCAAGTCTTTGTGGACCTACGCTTTTCCTCACTCTGCCCACTCTTGTGTCCAGGCTTGGAATTCTGGGAGGCTGGCTTGTCCCTTGTCCTTAAATTCTGTCCCTTAGAGCATTTACAGAGGAAAAGCCTGGGGCAGTGAGTGAGCAGCCACCTCCAGCAGTAGAAGAGATAGATGCGGGAGGGAACGGGGTCAGATGCGTTCTGATGAGCATGAGTGGGCTGAGGGGAAAGAAGTTCTGTCGCTTCTCGTTCAGCAAGCATCCCCGATAACCAACCTCCTCAAAAACTCATTTCCCAAAAGAGAACTCTGGGGAGGGCCAGAGGGGTGGCGCAAGCTGGGTTGAAATCAATCCCAGCTCAAGGTAACTTACAGGAGATGTGCCGCCACCCTGGCAGGGAGCATCAGAGATGGGCTCCTCTCTAGGACACTTGAACCCTTAGCTAAGAATAAAGGCCTGGTCCCTCATTGAACTGGGGGGAGGGCTCCTAGGGCAGGACTTGTGCTTTCTGGTGCTGCCAAAGTTGGGAAGCGGGGGAGGTCAGTGACTGAAGCAATCTCATGAGCTGCCACACTGAATGCTTTGGAAACGAAATCTCAGCGAGGCTCTCAGAAACCCAGCTTCCAAGTTCCCAGGATCCCAAGTTGCTCCCAAGAGATGATGGGATAGACAATGCTAAGATGCTAGCCTGGATGCTGGCTTTTCTCTTCTGGTCCTTTCTGTTGCTGTCTCCCCTCTGCTTGCAAGTGATCTTCAGGAATCTTTCTGCTGTGGAGATTATGTGAAAGAAGGGGCTATTCAGAGCCAGAGTTTCAGAAGTCTTTCTCTGCCCCTCTCCTTGGCCCTCACTCTTGCACACAGCCCTGGAAAGTTTCCTTGTGTCCCCTTCTCACCCTCGGTGGCTCAGTGCTCTTCAGGAATACAACACAAGTCCAGCCACACTTTGGAGAGGACATTAAGATGGGGACCAGCCAGACATCTGCAGCAACTATGAGCTGCTGCCCAGGGATGGCAAGTGTGAGTGTGTGTGTGTGTGTGCATGCGCGCGTGCACACATATGTGTGCATCCTAGAGGCAAAGCTAGGGGGCCAAGCATATCCTCAAGGAGACTGTGACCCCCTGAGGTGGTGACCTTGGCAGCAGAGACTACTTACTGCTCAGGGTGGTCAGCAAGGGCGCATGCCACCGCTCCCTGAGCAAGGGTGTCCGGCACCAGCATCTCCAGCTTTATCTTGGGTTGGGTCGGGCTGCCAGAGGGGAAGAGCGGCAGAAGTGTTCCCAGCTGTACGGGGTGAAGGCAGAAGGGGAGCCTCTACCAGCTTTCTGTGCAGAACCTCCAGTCAAGTCACGCACAGCCTCCAAGGACCCGTCACACACACAGCCCGTCCAGCCATGCACATGGATGCACGCTGGAATCCACAGACTGCACACATCCACTCACACCCACTGCCTGCAGCCTGCCGCGCACACTCACCACACGCACACGGTCCCATTTCCGTCAGGCAACTTCTTTTCCTCCCAGTCTGAAAATCTCCACAGTTGTCCTTAAGGCTTAAACTTTTTCCGAGGGGGCACCAGGGAACGCACGGAAAGGAGGCTGGGGGTTCTGGGCAGGGTCGCTCAGCTCTTGGGTGCCCCAGTTTCCCTCCCGCTCCCCACACCTCTCACCTGGTAAACCGAGGCACAGCAAGAGGCTGTAGTAGACCACGGGCACGAAGCCCAAGCCGCAGGCCCAACCGGCGGACAAGAAGAGCGAGCTGTTGGCAGCGGGGAGATGGGCGTGCGTGTGCTCCATGGGCGCCCCGCGCGCCCCCCCGCGCCCTGCCTGCCTCCCGACTCCGGACGCCGGCTCGGAGCTGGTGGCAGGCAGCAAAGGCAGCAGCCAGAGGGAGCGGTGGCGCCTCTCTTTCTGCAGGACTTGCTTCTACCCTTGGCCCTGTCCCCTCTGCTCCTTCCGCACCTGCACCTGCCTGTCTGGAGCCCGGCTGGGCCCTCGCTCAGGGCGCAGGGTGCGGGGTGCAGGATGCGCGGACTCGGGAGGGGCTCCCGAGCCCGACTGTGCACCTCCCACCTCGGACCGCTTGGCTCCCACCTCGGAGCCGGAGCCGGGGCTGGGACAGACTTCCCGCAGCCAATCAGCAGCTGCCTGGTTGTGGGATGTGGGGTGTGTGTGTGTGCGGCGGGGGGAGGTCGGTGGATGCATGGGGGAGAGGGGGGGTTCCAGCTGCCTTTCTTGGCTCCAGAGTCAGGAGCAAAGATGGGGTTGTACGTGGGAACCGCCCCCCCCCGAGGAAAGTGGAGTGGAGAACAGGCTACGCTCCCTGCACCCCACCCTGCGGGAGGGGCGTGGTGCGGGTAGGACCTGCTTCTCCCGCAGCGCCTCCTTACTCCTCCAGCGTGTCCTCAGTTTGCCTTTTCTGACTCCGCTCCCAGCCACGATCTCCTTCCCCTCGCCAATGCCTCGAGTCCATCTTCCTGTACACAGCACCGTGCCTCCCGGGCTTGGCGGGGGGAAGGGGAAGCTGTGCAAGCCTCGAGGATGCTAAAGGGTTGTGGGTTCTCCGGACCTGGGCTTGTGGCCGGGAAGGGGAAGGCACTTACAGTTCTGGGTCTGCGTTGATTCTGAGGGCGCCAGCGATGGACCTGCCCCCAGCCCCAGCCGGGAGTGTACACGGAGGGGTTGCAAGCTGGTGAGGAGGAACCCGTCACTTGCAAGCCCCTTGTCCACACGCACACTCACGCTCACACAAAGACACAATACCCGGTCACATCAGCACTGGCGCACTCTCAGGCAGGCGGCTGCCCGCTCATCCCACACCTAGATAGACGCAAGAAAATCACACAAAGAGCGCACTCACGCAGAGCTCCCAGCATACACAGAGATGCACGTGGGGGCGATTGGGGTGAAGTAAGGTGAAGCCCAGGGCGCCTGGAGCAGATGGGGTCTGGGCAGTGGAGGGGCACCCTCTTCCCCTTAAAGCGGGTCGGTGGTGGGTTCCAAGAGCAGCGCTTCTCAGGGCTACCACAGTCGCTGTCCCCGGCTCAAGACAGCGCCTGTGAGCTATAGTTAAAGATTCTGCAGAAATTCCCCGGCAAGCATTTGCAGCGGCAGGCTGTAGCAGCTGTCAGCGCTGGGGTTTGTGATGGCCTCCCAGGGATCTAAGTCCCCCCTACTTTTCCCGCATAACCTCCACACCCCAATAACACCTGTTTCTGGAGAAAAGGAGCTGGCTAGGCTTTGCCTAAACTTCTCCAGGTTTCCCAAGGTGGGTGGAAACCCTGCCTCTCAGGCCCAACAAGGGACACATGTTTTCTCCCTATCTTTGTTAGGGGGTCCCTGGGTAGGGGTCAGGGGAGTGAAGGCCCCAAATCAGACAGAGCCAGGTAATGTGTGCAGGGAGGGAGGGACAGCTGGACTTGGACCTGGTTGGGTCAGACAGCCCCCGGCCCCATGAAAGGACAGATTATTACAGTCATACGGGCACAATGAAGGCTGGTCTGATGTTTCAATCTCTATTAGATATTAAAATTTTATGGTGTCCCTCTCTTGTTGTTTAATTTTTGTTTTATTTTTGATTGACACACAATTGTGAGTAGTTATGGGGTATGACATGATGTGATGATTCACGTATACAGTGTATAGTGATCCAATCAGGATAATCAGCATATCCATCACCTTAAACATGTGCCATTTCTTTGTGGTGAGAACATTCAAAATCCTGGTCTTAGCTATTTTGAATGTGACTATCCCAAGTAAAAAACAAAATGAAACCCCACTGTGTTGACAAATGAAGCAGTACTTTATCATCATAGAGGTTCAATAAATAATTGTTCAAAAATCTATAGATCAGATTTATCTAAACTTATTAGATTGTGTAAGTGACTAGACAGAGTTGAGGAGCTGGGGATATGGAAGGAATATGTATGATTTGGCAAAGCCCCTAGTCTCTTCAGAGATCTCCCTACATTGTGAACCATGGATAAGACCCCAGGACTCTTGCACTAGCTGTCTTCTCTGCCTGGAATGCTCTTCCTTCAGAAAGCTGCATGGCTTCCTTTCTCCGCCTCTTCAGGTCTTTGCTTATATACCCGCTTCTCATTGAGGCTTATCTTGGCAGCCATATTCAAAACGGATGTCTCTATTCCTCTTCACTCTGAATTATTCCACTTCCGTTGTCCCTCCCTTGCATACTTATTTTATATTGACTTAACGCATAGCATACATTTGAGAAAAATATCATGTTACTTGTCTACTTCCATCTTAGAAGGGCAGGGGCACTTCTATTGTGTCCCTGGCTCATTTCCAGCTTTATACAGTGCCTGTATGCCACAGGCCTTGCCCCCAATATGGAAAGAATGAAATCCCAATACCCACTACCCAAAGGCAGGCACAGGGTGGGAAGATGAGTTTGTCTGTTTTTGTGGCCCAGTGTCAGAGCAGGGTATGCTGTTGGGGTTGGGATCACAGTCCCAGCCAGATTTAGCATATAATTATTGTGTCTCACCAGCCAGTTCAAAAATGGGTTGAGGACCCTCGCTAGATACTCTTTGTAACAGGAAGAAGGAATGAGCTGCATGAGGAGTATCAAGAACTCTATTGCACCCGAGGCTTTCTCTCTCCATCTGTGAAATGGGATGAAGGAAAGCAGGAATGCCTTTGTCCCCAGGGTACTGAGCAGGCAGAGAGACACTGGAGTACTGAAGACAGTGCAGACTGTGGTTTTGGATGATGAGGGACTGGATTGGGTTCTCTTCCGGTTCTACCAGGATCTTTGGCCTGAGTCTCCTGGGAAATGGATAGTTTGGATAAGAGTATCTTTGAAGTCTTGGGTCTGGCTTTGGGTGTTCGTGGTCCTAGGGAAGGGGCAAGATGAGTTAACAATAAGTGTCTGTTTAATTCTGCTCTA
>RJWM01052758.1:0-10021 GCA_004363535.1 Dasyprocta punctata | reverse complement strand
CTCTTTCAAGGTAGGATTGTGTTCTCATGGCTTCTTTCTCCTTTGTGGAACCCCCAAATCTAACTGTGTGCATGTGAACACTATGTAACAGAGGGAATGAATGAAAGAGGGAACATTCCTCTCCACCTCAATATTCCTTACAAACACATGCAAGACCAACCTTCAAGATCACGTCCTTCACCCACACTCCTGGGCTCCACGCCAGGATGTTCCTAGAAAACTGAATGGCGCTGACACTCCCTTTTCCACCTCATGAACTGAAGTTTTCCTATTTGCCAGCATGTGCTTCTGCCCCCACTCCCATACACCTGCAGTTTGCCTCACCTTTGGTCTTTTTTTCTTTGGGAAGTGCTGAGTCACTGAGCCATCAGCCTGTGCCAGAGGTAATTAGGGAGGAAGTAAGCCACCATAAAATCTCATAGGATTGGCCAAAAATAAGGAAATTTCCACTGAGATTATCCAGGTTTCACCCACAATGCCTCAGTCATTAGGCAGCGACAGTATCCACAAGACAGTGAAAGTCCTTGTAGGTGCTTTGTGTAGAAAGATGAGACACATGCTCTATTTCCTAATGTCAGTCAAAATAACACTGGTTTAAAAATCAGAAACTGAAGATCTTATATTGGCAATCTGTGATGTGACCTCCCTTTCCCCATCTGGGCCTCAGTTTCTCTACCTGATGAAAAGAAATTATTGGGTTGTTCCATTTTCTCTAAGGTTCCTTCCAGCTCTAATTTTTAAAAAATTATGTTTTAGCTGCTCTGGGAATCATATCCTTAATCCAGTAACTGGGTGTTCATTCTTGTTCTTCTATTAGGCTGAGGAAACTTAGAATTATTAAGGTGTGCATTCCAGATGTAGCCCAAACTCCCCCCAGACACCTGATGTTACTAGGATGAAGGGAAGATCTTGCCCCAATCTTTCAAAACCTGTGGTGCTCTTGACCCAAGCTGACTTCATCCTCTTCTATTCTGCATTCAAAGTTTCCGGATACTGAACCTCACAAGTCTTGTTCAGTGGTGCCATGCTTACCGGCAAACTGCCTTTCTTCCTCAAGTCCACTGGAGTATAAATATTTAAATACAGACAGTCTTCTGAGTACCAGAGAGGAATGCTCTCCTTTCTATTGGTAAAGAGATCAGAGAGTATCTGATTCCCTGCTGCATCTTGGGAGCACCTAAGAAGGAAGGAAAAACATCAGAGGTTCAACCAGATAGAAATTAGAAAAGTCCCTTGCCGCTGTACCTAGTACAGGGAGTTTTAAACTGTAAGTGAAGTTGTACATCATTGAACTAAAGCAATTGAAAGGGGTAGAAGATAATCTGGAGATCTTGATAGGAACCCTGGAACTCTAGAGTCTCCCTAGATCATGCAGAATGAGAAGCATTGGACAGCTCTACCCTTTCCTTAGGTTTTAGGATGCACTGATCCAGTGACAAGAATTTGCCCAGGTGCTGTTATTCCATGGGAGATGACATTTCCTGTCCATCCATTCCTTTCTGGGCTGGATGGTAACCCTGTTCTTCTACCAAGTAATCACATTGCAATTGTTAGTAGATTTCCTTCGACTAGAACTCCTCCAAACGTAAGAAATTATGCTCAGCAGTTCAGAATGAAATTTGGGGATAGCTTCAGGAAAACTGCATTTCAGGACTGCCTGAGCCACGGATGTACTAGTTGATCATGGATAAACTCCTTTTTTGTTCTGGGCCCAATCAATGTGCCCTGCAAAGATCCTGCAGCCCTGCCGTGCTAACATTCCATCATCACTCTGCCCCAGGCAACCACTGTAGGCTACCCCTGATAAGAAATCTCTAAGATTCAACATAGATCACAACCTGCAGCATATTGTGAGTTCCCCAGTGTATCAGGCACTGATTTAAATTTTCATGTACTCACTCATTTAAACCTCACAGAACCCACCCCCAGCACAGATTCTCTTCATATCCCTATTATACAGGTGAGAAAGACAAAGCAGAGATCTTTTCAGAATCTTGAGTACCTTACAGAATCTAGAGAGCCTGCCAAGGATTGCATAGGAAACATCCATACTACGTTGTGCTTATTTTCCCAACTACATTGTAAGAAACATTTTCAGTGCCCAGTGGACCCAGGTAGTAGAATTACTGCCTGCAAGCTCTCAAATTACTGATGTTCTCAAATGACAGGTTGATAGCCCTTTTAAGTGGCAGACGTAGAGCCAACAAAGAATGCATTGAGACTCTTATCCTGGGGAATTTTCCAAAAAACAAAGGGCATAATATTTGTAAAAACACAATTATAATGTCAAAAATGGGAAAGAATTTCATTTCTCTAGTATTGATGAATACCTAGCCAACTTGGTTGCATGATAGAAGAGATCACAACACTACCTTCTATCTCCCTCACCTGTTCAACTACTTTTCTTCCCCCTGAAAGCATGCATCGTATTTTGATATATTTCCAAATTAATTTTTAGCCTTCCATATTGGCTCTTATTTCTCTGCCCATTTTGGGAAAGTTTTGTTCTCCAGTGGATTCTAAGAACTGAGAACATACTTGGCACACAATTGGTGCTGGATAACTACATGCTAAATAAAATGATCTAGAAAGATGTGATAGTTCTGGAATGTTTTAAACATTCTTGATGGTTTCAGAACAAAGTAGAACCAATAAGCATAATGTCTTAATTCTTTCCTACATCACCCTGAGAAAAACATCTTCACTGAAAGATGACAAAGCCACCTCCATCAACTTACATGGGAGGGTAAGAGGTGGTGTTCTTCACGTAGTTCCATGGCTCTGGAGGCTGTGGAGGAGCAAACCTCAGGGATCCTAGAGGAGGTTTGGCAAAAGGGACTCCCAGAAAGATGGCCACAGGCTGTGCAAATCCTTCCAAGTTGACATATTTTCCCAGGACTTTGCCATGTACAGTGTCCACCACAGGTGGCGAGGATGTATGTCCTGCTGGACAAGGACAGGAAAAGAGAACACATTAGAGGGAAAAGGTGAGGCTCAGACTCCACATGGGTTTTGCCTCCTTCTAGGTATGTGACCTTGACTAGGTCACTTAAACTTGCTGTGCCTCAGTTTCTTCCTGGCATTACGGGGATGAAGAACACTGTCCTTTCTAACACAGAAGGCTAGATGAAGCAGTAAAATGGAAGTTCAGGTAGAAAAGAAACCATCCTAAAAGAAATTTAAAAAGCTGAGATGATGCTGACAATGAACAAGACCTTTCATGTCCTATTTATAAGCCTTTAGAACCATGTGCTCAGTAACAACCTGGTGCTGAGCTGTTGCTAGATAAAGGAATGAAAAAGAGGGGACATTGTTCTCAGAGGACTGATATCACAGGTAAAAGAGCCACAGAGTAATTTGACACAATGCTGGAAAGAAGGAAGCGTTGTCATTGGAGATCATTGAGAAATGTGGCACATGACTGGGATGAGGGTGTAAGGCTTTCTGATTGGTGGGATCACAGAAGAGCTGAGATTTGCAGCAGGAAGAGAGAAAATAAGTGAGGATGGAAGGGAAAGAATGAATCAGGAATAAGAGAAAATGAAGAGACCCACAGACAACAAAACACAGATCCTGAGTGTCCTAGGAAAACCATAATATATAGTCCACGAACAATAGAAGATCATCATGTAATGCACAGGTATATGAAATAAGGGACTCAAATGACAGGCTGAAGGACTGGGTTTTATTCAGTGGGCTAATTAGGACAGGAACACTTCTGAAGTAAAAGACATAATAAACTTCTATGATAATCTCAGATTGCTGGGAGAGGGTCCATCTGGAGGATTGAAAGTGTCCTATCTGTTCCATCCATTCCATTCCTAGAGCAAACAATTCCTCACCTCCCTGCCCTTTCTTCTTCACCCTTGGTTTTCAGTGCCATGCATCCAGTGAAAGTAACCTGAACATCCTTCATGAGCTGGGTGAATTTTAAGACATTTTACTATGGTTACCTATGTAGTTGTCCCTTCTCTGGGACCTCTCTAACCTCAGCATGTCAGAGTGTCCTTCCTAGAACATGACTTCTGAACTCTTGTCCTGACAATTTGTTACTTTTCAAAAAAAAAAAATATCAATATCTCCCTAAAATTGCATAACCAGATAAAAAAAAGAATAAGATTTGTTCTAACAGAACCATAGCCAGTAATACTGCAAACTATGGGAATAAACAAATAAACAGGATTATTAATAATACCATGCAGGTTTCCTTTATGTTGCTAATTATTACTAATCATTCCAGAGCTTGCTGCCTGTAATGCATGTTCTTGGAGATACTCAGGGATGGAGACACAGCTGGTTTCTTTTTCCAGTCAAGATTTCTGTGCTGAAGATTGGTTCTTTTTTTTAATTAGGAAAAATATTTATGAAAATATATGGAGACACAAAGGAGGAATTATGAAGGAAGTCTTGGTCCCTGACCAAATAAGGGAGCTGTGGATGGGAAAGGAGGGGTCTAAAGAGCAAGTATAAGATGCTGGCTTCATGTTAGACATATTCAGCGGGGAAGTCAGTGAGAAGCATAGTAAGAAAATGCCACAGGATGAGGGTACCACAGGACTGAAAGGAAGTAGTCAGGGGCAGACAGCGGCATCCACGTGAATGTGAGGGTGCACATCATGGGTGTGTGTGTGTGACTTCATTACAGAACCGTGTGAGAGAAAAGAACAAGCTGAAAATAAACTTCAGAGACAGAGCTCCTACCAGAGTAGGACAGGAGAAGGGCACAGTGTCAGGGCAGCCCAGGAAGGAGGAGGGGTTTGCAGGAGTGCTGGGTGCTTCAAAGAGGTCAAAGAGGGTAAAATTTAAGCACAAATCACTAGACATAGTTTGTGTTAGATCAATTATGACCTTCGAACTAGATGAATTCGGTGGAACCCATTGCTAACCTTCACAATATCCCAGGTAAAAATATGGTTGGACAGAGTATCAGAGACAAACAAGAATGGTCAAAACAGTTACCATTTATGTCACATGGAGTGTGCATACAGTAAGCACTTACTGTGTGCTTGACAGCCATGAAATCTACCTTATATTCTTTCTCCAAAAATGCCTTGCTGTATGTGTTAATATGCCCACTGAGTGGAAGAGCAAACAGGATTTAGAATCAGACCATATAGACTTCCTGAAGTTGAAAATATGTTTGCATGTCCAGGTTAACCAGAAAAAAGAATGCTTCACTCTACCTCTCGGTCCCGTCTTATACCTCTGTTCCAGACTGTGTCACACTGACAGAGATGATACAATCTAGATGATCAGGGCACTGATGTCTGAGCACTGATCTGACTTCAGGAGTCAGAGATCAACCTGTGTATGATTTTCCAGCTGGCCTTGGAAGACTATATCACACTGCAAGTCTCAATTTCTCTGTCTATAAAGTGGCACAGATGATATTCAGGTCCTTTGCTATAGCCCTAACATACAATGAATTTGTTCTCTGTATCCACTGTGGTAACCTTAGAAGCTTTGCTGATCCTGCAGGTACTGTCACTCTTAGGGTCCAGCCAATCTGTAGTCCACACCCCAACCACCTCTTACATCTGGTTCTCAGACCTCGGATCAACATGCACCGGCCTCAATCACCCAGATCCAGAATCCAGGTGGCTAGCACAGCCTTTGTCCCCCAATTTCCAACAACACAATTCCAACTTTCTCTGCATTTCTCTTCCTTCCAGAAGAATCCATATCAAAGACTTTTCCCCAAACTCCCCCTCTTCCTCTGCCCCTTGATGGATTTTGTGCTTTTCCTCTTGCACTCCCTGTCCCAGTGTGTGACCCGTCCTTTAGGAACTGTAAGTGTCCTTTTAATGGCCAATGAACCATGGTCTGATTTACCACACATTAAATTTCCTATTAATGCACTCTATCTTAAATCCTTATCCCTTCCCCACATCTCTTCTGATTGGGCATCCTCAATACTGCTTTAGAAACAAGAACCCATTCCATCCTCACTGTAGCCCACTGAAATAGGCACCACTGTCAACCCTATTCTAGAGTTGGGGTAACCTAAGCATAGTAAAGTTAAGTACCTTGCCTAAGGGCACCCAGTCCAGAAGTACTGAGCTGGAATTCAGGCAGTCCCTCTCACTCCTAAGTCCATGCATTTAAAATTCTACTAAATCAGCATCATGACTCATATAGATCTAGGAATCGATGGGAAAATAAACTTACTTACTTTCTCTTGTGTGAACTTTAAAGTTATCTCCTGGCCCTATTATGTCTATTGCCTGTAGCTGGATCTTAGGTTAAAATTTCCTTCTGGATAGACTGATTCCATATCCACACTCTAGTCAAGTAGGTGAGTACCACCACTGCAGAACCAAACTTGCCATGTGTTTCTTCTGTGCATGACTCCAACATCCTTGGTTCAAGATAAGGATTTATAAATGTGCCTCCCACAGCTCCCTTTGATTTATTTCAGAAGAACTTACCCCACGATGTGCAAGCAGTGAATGAGACAAAGACCAGAACATAAAACCACATCATGGAGGGACAGCAGCTCAAGGGCCAAGGTGCTTTCTTTTCTGTTCCAGGGGAATGCCTGATCCTGCCTGAGAGCTGGAGACCTATCCCAGAGTCCCACCCACAAAATCTAATTGAATAGGCTAAAACGACAGAAAAAAAAAAGAAAGGAAAAAAGCTTTTTCTCTTCCAAAGACCTCACCAGGCATCCCTTAAAATCTATAAGCCACACCTACTCAGAGTTTATCTCCTGTTATTCGAATAGTCCCTACCCAACTCTCAGATCACAGGCAGTGATAAATTCACCTAACAACTTGTTACATAAGTTCTTCTCCTTGTAATACTTTAACTTCAGTGAACTTTGAGCTTCTCAAAGGCAGGCGTAGATGGGAAGCTGTGTTTCTATGTTGACGTTTACACAACTGTTGAAATGACTATCTCTTTAACTTTTGTGTGAAAGAATTTTCAGTAAGCATTCTTCTCTTGACTGCATGTCATGAGATCCATTTGTTGTTTAGTGTTGAGTATAAATTCAATTGGTTTGGTCTTAATAGTGCAGCTTCTCTTGGGTTTGACTATGACAAGAGGCTTTTAATGCAATGTAATGTATTGGAGGGTAAGGAACCAAATTTCTCTGTAGATCTTTTAAGACTGAAATTCTTCTAATAGCTCAAAGTGGAGGAAGGGGTTGGGGATATAGCTCAGTGGCACAGTGATTGCCTGGCAAGCATAAGGTCCTAAGTTCAATTCCCAATACAAAAAAAAAAAAAGTTGGTGTGGTTTAGACAGCATACTATTTGGGAAATGAACTGAGAATGAAAGATCCTATGAGGTAGTAGGGATTTCATCAGACTACTGATACTGGCTGTGTAACTTGAAACAATTCTGCTACTTGATCTTTTGATTGGCCAGGACCTTTTATCTTCTGATCAAGCACTAATGTAGCTGCAGTTCTTTCATGGAGAGTGACAGGGCTGAGATCATAGATCTATGATGTGCAGCTTGAATATTTTCAGCAATGTATGATCTGATAACTTATGGGAGCAAACAATGCTGAAATCCCTGAGAGATGTAGAGCCCACAAAAGTTACATTATTTCTGTCTGTTCTTCAGAGCAGGAAGTGTTCATGTGGACTTCAGGACACTGTCCTCCATCTGCGTGTCTGATTTAGGAGACGATGTCAGCTGGAGCACCCCTCCCCATTTGTATGGCGACTATCCTACCAATATTCAAGAGGAAGCAGATCATGTTTGGAGCAAGGTGTAACACTACTCAGATGTACTGGGAATGTAGCCCAAAATATGAACACTCAAGGTGATTGAAGTGTCAGGCTCAGTCCCTACCATCTCAAAGAGAAAAGGTGAAAAGAAGAAAAGAAAAAACAGACCAGATGAAGAAATAAAGTAATAACCAATAAAAATAATTAACACTACCAATATCTTAAACGAAAACAAAAAAATCTAGAATAAAATACAAAGTGGAAAGAATTTTTAATCCATAAAGAGAAAAACTTTTGCAAGAGAAAAGTTAGAATGTGAGAGAAGGGAATAAGAAAAAGAATTATATAGATAATATCAAGACGAAAATAAAGAAAAAACCAGCAGCAACAAAAAGATATTAATGAAAATTTCCTTTCTGCAATGGTCCTCCAATTAGCAGGCAAGTGTTGATATTCACAGTCTGTGGCAATCAAACAGAATAATAGGCATAGGCAATGATTTCGTAAGTAAGACTCCAATAACACAGGATATAATAGCAAGAATTAACAAATGGGATTTTAGTAGAGTTTCCCCAAAGCAAAGGAAAACAATTAAAAAGACAGTGTACAGAACGGGAGAAAATCTTTGCCGACTACTCTTCTGTTGGAAGTTTATTATCTGGAACACATTTTTAAAAACACAAAACTCAATTAATAAATTGGGCAAATGAACATATATTTTTTAAAAAGAACAAATGAGCAGAAATAATATTTTAAAAGTTATCAACATCTTTAGGCATCAGGACAATGCAAATTAAAACTATTTTGAGGTTGCATCTCCCCTAGTCAGACTGGCCAGCTTTAAGAATACAAAGGAGGCCCAGTGTGCCCTTCACCCCAGGGGAACAGGCCTAGTGCACCCTATTCTTGGAGCCCTAGTGGAGCAGGCCCAGCACATGGCAGGATACAGTTTTCCGAGAAGTCCCATAGAAGAAGCAGCTGGTGAGTGAGGTGGGGGATTAAGGGCAAACCCCAGCAGCAAAACAGTCCTGGGTTGCTTCACTGCCAAAGTCTGGGAGTAGAAGGAGGGAAGAAAAGTCATTCAGGCACAGTGGAATGCTGAAAGCTGGGAAGCAGACTAGGGAGAATTGTCTTGAGATGTAGGAGCTGGGACTACCCAGATTCTGCTCTGGTGGCCACCTTGGCCCAGCAGCACAAGCAGCCAAGCAGCCAAGCAGCCAAGCAGCCAAACAGCCTTGACCTGCGGAGGAGCAAGGATACTCCTTCTGCCCTACAACCAGCAAATAAAAGGGGCTAGTGGTACAGAAAAGAGGAAGCTGTGCAAGATTCAGATGGAGTCAAATGTACATAGGTCTGGGAGCAACCACTGGCTTTCCCTACCCAAGGGCACCACTGCAACTGGAAGAGTGCCTTAGAGACAATCGCAATGAGAAGAAATGGACCTCAAAACGTTGTCAGTTGAAAACATCACAGTCCCCACATCCAGAGGCCAAGATCAGCCCCATTTCCAGCACAAATCCTTTTACAAGTTGGAGGGGTTACACAGTATATTTCTGGGATTCAACTTGGAAACTACCACAGAACTGTAGTCACCAGAGTAATTTTACTATTTTTCTGTTTCTTTGTTCGAATGGATTTCCTTTTATAATCTGGTTGGGGTGACTTGTTTTTGTTTTTGCTTGTTTGTTTTGGTTTGGTTTTTTGTTTGTTTATTTGCTTTTGGTTATTATTTACTATATGTTTCTTACCTTGATTTTTTGTTTTGTTCTATTTGTCTTCTTTCTCTCTTCCCTCAACAATCTCTCTTTACTTTATGACACTTTCGCATGAATGAACACAGTCTCTTCTCTTTCTGGTTTGCTTCAATATTCTTTTGGTTTCTCTTTCATTCTTTCTCTCCTGTGCCCCACCCAGTTTCCCTAAACATGAGTGACCATTCTTTGCCTTATAGCTTTGCTTCTACTATATTTCTTCTCATTCATCTCCTGTTTAATTCATTATCCTTCATAAATACTTCCCCAATCAGTATACAATTAGTCTACCAAGGAGAAATTTATTTCATATAAATTCTTGATATATGTTAGATTTCATTATATAATTGTAGAGCTTGCTTCTATAATGTGAGGTACCAAATTAAATTACCACAGTTTGTCAGTTGCTAGACTATATTTGATGATATTGTTATTGCTAATTGTACAACTTTAGCCAGGGTATCATACATGTTGCAATTAGTTTTTCTCCTGAATATGATGACACCCTAAGTGTCTGGGGTAATAGCCATCTCAATACTCTAGTACCAAAGATGGGGTTCTGAGATAGAAATTTCTCATACTCAGTAATTT
>RJWM01052757.1:0-10021 GCA_004363535.1 Dasyprocta punctata | reverse complement strand
TTGGAGCACTATCTTAAAGCTAAGTCCCAAGCAGAAAAAGGATAGTGGAACTGTAGCACAAAATGTACCAACCACCCCAGCCTGTATACTTCAGTTTGTTATGTGCCCAAGTAATAGTTCCTGTTCCATTATGGTTGCTCCTGTCTTTTAGAAACAGCTGGTCACTGTGATGCATAGCTGGTCACTATGATGCACATTGCATAAATCAATCCCCAATGGACACGCCACTGTGTCTCTATATTTCCTCCTAGTTTATCTGATACAAGCCCTGGACCACCAGAGATGAGGCCCTGACATTTTGGGAATGACCCTGGTCAGTGCCCATTGATGTAAATAAATCTACCTCCAAATCCTGGGTGCTGTTTTGGTGTTTCTTCTTGCTGTTGATAAGCAACAGCCCCCTGATAGAGCTTGAAACCTCTCACCTTGCTCAATCAATTACGGGGGAGGAACTGTGGAGGAGGTGCGAAGAAGTCCCCTTCCCCGCTACAAGAGTGTTTCTTTGTGACTCCCATTTCACAGCCACCCAAATTAAAACTGATAAGCACTCCACAAGTGGCTGCTTCCACTTTCAGTTCAGAGTATTTTTGTTGTGTCACAGGCTGAGAGTTCTGCCCTTCATAGAAAAGTCATCCTTTGTTTTTCCCTTACAATTGGCACTGAAAGAACCCAGGGTGGTGGGAGACTCCCTGGAGGGTTATCAGCATGTTTACACTGCAGCTTAACTCCAAGATCACAATAATCTGTGACAAGTTGTATGTCTTCATGAAGTTATACTTTTTAAGACTTTAAAAGAAAAAAACGTCCTTAAAACAAGTGACCACTTCCTATGGCCCAAGAGCTCTTTTTGCCTTGGGTTGGATAGAGGTCGTAGGACAATAGTTCATGGCCCCAAATGATTGGAAAGGAAGAGCAAAGCATGTTTAAGTATGTACAGGGGATTATTTATTGTGGAAGGGAAACTTTCAAATTGTGCATGGATCAGGTTGCTCACAAAGCAACCTGACAACATGACCATTACAAAAGATATGTTATCCAGTGGAGGTGCCTTTGCTACCACAAATAATCAACTTAGTTTTGGATTGCAAGCATATCAACAAATTAAAATATCTGCCACCAGGCCTTTGGAGGGAACTTCCTTCAAATGATGGGACATCCCTTGATTTGACCTCCATTTGCCAGGGCCATGATGCATCTTTTCAGGATTTTCCAGCACTCTTATTGCAAGCTAAAGGGAAGATTATCAATGACACAGAGGCTGGCAAGTTAATATTCAACAACTGGCCTTTGAAAATGAGAGTAAATGGTGTGAAGAGGTTGTAAGAGCCTATTAAAGATGGGCTACAGTGTCTGAGATGATTTGGATTTGTGTGTCTTGGTCCCTCCTATATAAAAGGGGCTGCATTGACAGTAGGTGTCACTCAGGTGATTCATCCACAGCTTAGAGGAAAAGCAAACAATAAGGTAACTTGTTTCACCTGTGGAGGCAGGGACATTTCCCCAAAACTGGTCTTCTGCATCTGTAAGGGCAGCACAGCCATTATCTGTCCCTTCAACAAAACCTAGTATGTGTCCGAAGTGTAGCTGAGGTTATCATTGGGCCACTGAGCGTAGATTCAGAGCTGGTGTGGAGAACCGACCCACTCCAGGAAACTTAGCAGGACCTGCCTTGGATCTAGCAAACAGTGGGAGCCCTTTCCCTAATTCCTCCCCAACCCTACTCTCCACTGCATAGAACATTTCTGACCTCTGGTGAGCAATAATAAAGTGGAGCCTTGGACCTCGGTCTCTTCTCCAGATTCATACTAACTCCTGAGCTCAGACCCCAGGTTATGCACACTGGAGTTTATGGACCTTCACTTTCAAGGAATAGTGAGACTTGTGCTAGGCCACAGCAGACTCACTTTGAAAGGTGTCAAGGTTTTGCCTCATATCATGGATGCTGATTATACAGGGAACATCAGAGTTATGGTTCAAGTTATTCAACACACTGTTTGAGTCATCCCAGACTCACTGCTCAGTTGGTTATTTGTGCTTTGACAAACATTGGAAAAATCTCTAAATAAGGAAAAAAGATGAAGGATTTTTGGGTTCTCTGATACTAACTGGGTACAACAGATTAAATCAGATCATTCTGAGATGGAACTGATTATTGAAGTAGAAATATTCAAAGGATTTCCGACAGGTGCAGATGTTTCAGTTGCTGCCCAATGTCATTGGCCTATGGCGTGGCCTCGGTGTAGGAACTACAAATCTACAGGGGGTGTACAATGTTTCTCACCTTAGTAGAAGTGCTAAATTGTTAACCTGTACGATTGCAGAGGTCATTCTGGATATTTCTGAACTTACGTCCTTTCCTGATAACTACTCAGTTTATGGGGTTGTGATGTATTACAGGATATGGAGGCATTTGGGTCAGTCAGTGACTCAATAGATGTTATGACAAGGTTTTCTCCCCCACTCAATGGCATGGTGAATACAACCAGGGAAGGAGAAAACTCCTTCCAGTAGACCCCAAAAAGGGCCATTTTGGCATAGGCTACTTGCCTTCACCTTTTCAGCAGGGGCCTTGATCTCTTCAGTGACCTCATGAATGGCACCCCAGATAAGTTGGGTGTCCAATGACCCTGTTTATGTTGATCAATGGCCCCCCACTCAGGAGAAGCAGCTCCCACACTAGTTAATGAGCAGATGACTGCTGGGCCCCTAGAACCCTCTAATGACTCTTGGAATATTACACATTTTTGGATAAAAAGGAAGTTGCGAAGTGGAGGTTATTACAAAGTTTGTGGGCTGTGAATTGTACCATGGAACCTATGGGAGCGCTTCAACCAGGATTGCCCAGTATTGCAGTTATCTCTTTTCATCTTTTCCTCATGTTGAGTGATTTAAAAGAGTTTTTTTTTTTTTTTTTTTTTTTACAATCTCTGTTCATCCTCAAGATGAAAGCCATTTTTTTGTCTTTAGTTTACCTTCCATTAACCATCAAGTCCCGATGTGCCATTTCCAGTGGTGGTGTTGCCTGCCACAAGGAATGGTAAATCGTCCTACCCTCTGTCGAGAGTTTGTGACTGCAGCCATTCTATCACTCCATCAGGCTCATCCATCTGCTTATCTTATTCATTACATGGATGATCTTCTTCTAGCACATGAATCCTCGTCCACATTGCACCAAATATGTTTCCAATTAGATGATGACCTTCACAGGGCAGGCCTGATGGTGGCCCATGGCAAGGTGAAAACCATGGCACCTTTCTCAGATTAGGGTGACCTATCACCAGATATACAGTGTGCCCCAAACTCTTCAGATCCTGCTTAATGATCTTGCAACCTTAACTGATTTTCTGACTTTAATTAGCAACATTAATTGGCTCTGCCCAACCCTTAGCTTACTATTGATGATTTAGGCCCTGGTTTTGATAATGTCAAGGGAGGTCAGGCCCCCACAGCTCTGCATACATCAGAGGCTAAGGTCATCTTGGACAATATTAACCTGGGTCTTTCTAATGCACAACTCTGTAGAGTTGACCCATACTCAATAATGTTTTTAATTATTTTCCTAACTCAGCACATGCCCACTGAGGTCCTTTGGCAGTCCAGGGCCCTTTGCAATGGCATCATATGCCACTTGCTCCACATAAAACCATTGCTGCCTTTTACAATGCTTTGGTAGGACTGATTGCAAGTGGGTGAACACAACTATTCAGCTCTTTTTTTTTTTAATTTTATTTTAAAGAGAAAAAACAATTTTAAAACACAATAGGGGGTAACAATGGTATATGCATTGTGAATTGTTATCTTCAGATCAGTTACTCAGAGTACAAGACTTACACATTTAATTGTCCGAACAATACTAGCACGAACCTTTCACTTCAATAAGCTTGGAGAAATCAGTAGTATAACTATCTTAACTGCCTTGTATATATGTAGTGTCTTTCTGGTTTTCACACTAGTGAAACAATAGAATGTTTACACGTGCATGTCTGATTTATTTCACTTATGAGTATGGCCTCAAGTTGCATCCATTTTCCTATAAAAGTCTCAAGTGTATTCTTTATGGCTGAGTAGTACTCCATCACATAAAGACACTGCATCTTTTTTTATCCATACCTCTGTTGATGGGCATTTAGGTTGTTTCCAAGATCTAGCTATTACACATTGTGCTGCTATAAACATGCGTGCACATGTATTGCTGTGGTATGATGTTTTTAATTCTCCTGGGAAGATACTCGGAAGGGAAATAGCTGGGTCAAATGGGACCTCCAACTCTATCTCCACACTGATTTCCATAGTGGTTGTATCAGCCTACACTCCCACCAACAGTGTGCTGTGGCAGGACCGATAGTACCTGGGTGAACACATATTTTTCAGCTCTTTGGTTGTGACGTGCAAACTATCGATGTTCCCTTTCTTTCTCTTCAGCGATAGTGACTGTGGCAATTTTTGTCCTCTTGGCAGTCTGCATTGGCGAGCTTTCCTGGTGTTATTGATTGTCATTATCCTCCAGACAAATTAATTCAATTTGCTTTCCTCACACCCTTCGTCTTCCTTTCAAAAATAAGCTCAGTTCCCGCAGTGGGAGTTGTCTCCATTTTCACAGATGGGTTCTCTTTGGGCAGCAGAGGTTATATAAAGGCCTCCTCTTCCCGAATACAGGCTATGGGTTTTTCTACTTCACAGAAGACTAAATTTCAGGCTGTTTTAGGAGGCCTATGAGATCTTTCACTCACTCCCATTAACCTCTTTCTAGACAGTGCTTAGGGTTGTTGTGTGGTGCACCACGTTGAAACTGCAGTATACACACTGGTCAACAAGATGTTTTTCATTTGTTTCACACTCTCCAATTTGCCACTTTGTCCACCAAGTCCCCTGTTTTATTGGTCATTTACATTCCCATTTCCAATTGCTGGGTCTCTCACTGAGGGAAATGTTGCAGTAGACAGTTTACTGGCTGTGGTCGCTGTTCTCCCTCAGATACTGTCCCGCAGGCTTCTGCTTCCCATGCTTCCTTCCATCAAAATGCTTCTGTGTTACACAAACAGTTCCTCTTAACCCGGAACATACTTGACCAGTTATTAAACAATGTTCCTTATGCGTAACACATCACTCTTACTCCCTGTGGAGGTGAATCCCCAATCATCTCTGGCAAAAGGATGTCAGTCACATTCCTCTGTTTGGCTCTCCATGCTGGATCCACATTTCAGTGGATACTTCCTCAGGATTTATTTCTGCTTCTACTCAAAATGGTGAAGCACCTGAATATGCCACTGCTCATTGCTTGGATGTTTTAGTACGCTTGGCTGTCCATGGGTGGACCCTGACAGTGGCCCTGCTTATAGGAGTGTTGCCTTCCTAATGGTTTGTGAAACCTTTCACATTTCCCTCACCACTTGAATTTCTAATAGCCCTCAAGGTCAAGAAATGGAACCCTGAAAAAAGCCATCTTTCCCTATAAACTTCATGCCTCACAGTAGACTTCACTTGGCATTTGTCTTGGTTATTTTCTCTCATTGCTGAGACAAAATACCCAACACCCAAAATGAAGGAAGGCAAGGTGTATTCAGCTTACAGTATGTGGAGGTTTTAGTCGATAATCAGCTGGCTCCAAGGCAGGGTGGCATGGCACTGGGGCAACACTACAAGGCATCAGCCAGTGAAAGCAACCAGAGCAAAATGGGTAGAGCAAGCCTCTTCTCCCTTACAGTGTAAGCAGGCCACCTCCACCATCCAGGGTAGTTGTAGCACTCACACCACCTCTGTGCCCTCCTCTTGCACAGACTGACGATATTTATAAAGTGAGGATCCTGGCTACCTGATGAGTCCCTTAATGGAACTTTTAAATTTTTCAAGTTGACAGAATGTATCCACCATCACAGCATTCTATACTAGTAGCTTTCTAAATCCTAGTAGGGATAGGACTACAGCAGCAGAAAATTTTAAATTAGGTCAAGGAAGAGAAGCTAGGAAGGGTCCTTTGGAAAGATCTTTATACTGGTTAGTGGAAGGGACTCAGCCCATTTTGAGTAGGATACGATTCTTCCCAGGTGCTTCCTGGGAAGAATCGTATCCCAGCCATTGGTCATTAATAGGAGGCCCGTGTGAGTCTGCGGGTATCCTTTCCAGAGAACACTGAATGGCCTATCTGGGTTTCAGAGCTTGCTGTCCATCTGCATGAATGACCTAGACCCAGAGTAGCTGGTTTCACCAAGCAAGAAGCTGACGTTCAATCCTGTGGCAATGATGCCTGAAACACCATGACACAGCCGTTAGACAACCATGGGGCTAGACTTGACCTGGGTCAATTAAAGAAATTATCCCAGGATTCCAGGAGATGGAAACCAAAAATGGGAATCAAAGATCTGAGTAAGTGCAAGGGTGGACCCTGATACTGCAAGCAGATTGTCTGTACATTTGTTTGTCTGTTTGTCCTATAAATAAACAGCTGTTTTTCATTTGAACACAACAATTTTTTTCTTTAACTTTTTTCTTTTGCATTTTTGGATCATTTGTTTCTAATTTAATTTGTTTTACAGATTTAAAAAGCATGCTTCCAAGTGGGTTGCCAGGGGGATAAAATGGTATTAAAATGGTTTATCTCATAGGACATCAGAAATTTGTTAAGACAACTAAATGGGGAACCTTTGGGGATGGGAGATTATTGATCAAGACTCCCTTTGGTGAATGAAAGAGCTGCTTCCTGGGAAGAATCGTATCCCAGTCATTGTTCATTAATAGGAGGCCCAAATATCTCTACAGCCTTATAAAAGACACCCCAATAAATGTTATTGAAATATATTATTGTGATATGCTTACATTGGTCATAATCAAAAGATTAAGTTTTCTAGAAACGAGGCAACAAGATTTTATGGTTTGGAGATACTCTGGTACCAAACTAAACTGAAAAACAAAAGTTTTTATATTGCTATGACAATGGATTGTTATTAATCTTATGGTGTGCCAAATGTATTTATGCCTTCAGGTGTATAAGCCTTCCTAGATGTAAATCTGGCATTGTTTACGGTAATGGATGTGTCTTTCATATTCAGATATCTTCTTTTAGCAAAAACTTATGTGATGTAGATATTATGTATGTGACCATATTCTCAGAGATGCAGACATTAAGTAGTGCAGACAGTGTCACAAATTTCTTCAATGACATCCCATTAAAGTCAACAAGTTAAGTAAAATCTTATGTAGTAGAGGCGATTGACTAAAAAAGGCTATTTCATGTCAAAATTGAAACTTAGGTGTGTTACAAAAATGTCATCATGATTGTCATGCTACAAAGCTATATATGGCTTTTGATTTCAAAATTTTCTGTGTAAAACTATATACCTGTTGTCTGTTAGCATTCTACAGGGATTCAACTACTAGAACATCCATGGTTGGTAAGAAATAATGGCTCTATTTCATATTCCAAGGTGCTTGATATTCAAATAAAATTATAATATTCAGTTCATTGCTCCCATTACAATGTAATGTCATTAATCTTCTCTTCAGGGTGTTCAACAACTGAAATTTGGAGACCAAAAACTAGAAAAATAGATGGGCTAGGAAGACACCAGATATTTTGGCACCAGCCCTCTGAGGTCAATGACGTAAGACAACCTCTGCCGTGATATCCTAAAAATTTGGGAGTCCCCGATCTGATCTTCTGACCAAGGAGATTATTGGAGCACAGAAGCAGGAGATCAATGGTAAATAGTGTGCAAAAGGAGAGTGTCTAGGAGAGAAAAGTCTCCCAGGCTTTCATAGAAAGCAACTTAGTCAAGCAATGGCCATGATTCAACCAGGCGACTGACACTAACAGGAGAACTGAGAGGTGATAATACATGGTTCCAAGGAAAAACCTGAGGAGATTTAACTGACCTTGATAGATAGCAAATCGTCGGCCAACATAGGTCTCACCCTAACTTGTCCTTGAATGTCCATCAAAAAATGTAACCACAGGATTTATAAAACAGTGCCAAAGTAATATGTTGGCTATAAAAGAATTTGCAATTACTAACATCTTCTGATAGTTGTCAGCTACACTGGTAACTGACTGCTGTTATGGGTTAATGGGTTGCATAGGGATAAATTCCAGAAGGCAGGGACCTGAAATCCTTGGACTGAAAGAGTAAGTACATGATCAGGCTGATTCAGTGGTTGCTGTCAGGCTCTTTCCAGAAGGCAGAAAGTCAGAGCAGGCAGAGAGGAGCATCGGCAGGGGAAGGATGAAAGCACCTTCTCTCTACCGTTTGCTCGGTCTGCTTTCTCACCGTGTGGCTGATTCCACAGCATTCGTGATCACTCGCTGCTATGTAGCCCATCTAGACCGGGCCCTTTAGCATTTCACATGTGATTCTCCCTCCTGCAACTGTTCTCTGAGGTAGGCACTGTTAGCAAAACTGTTGCAACTTGAGGCTCACAGAGGGTCTTTGACAAAGTTGTACAGCTAGAGGCGGGATTGGAACCCATGCAGGTGTTTGGAGAGCTCACCCTCCATTCATGACCCTAACGTCTACGGTGTCCCTGCCACTGTCTATCCATGGGTTCTTTACCTCCTATCAAGGACCTGGGAGGGAGGCTGGACCAAGGCTGCTGAGGCGTATTGATCAGATAGGTTGGTAGCGATGAGCAGACAGTTGGCAGTGGTCAGACAGGCTGAATCTGAGGGGAAAGGCCCCTGTAGCTGGGGCTGACATCACTTTCCTCAGGTTTCTGCCAGGCTCATGGCCTGTCTTGAACTTGGAGTGGCAGCTGCTAGCCTTTGCCCTCTGTTTCCACCAATAAACTCCAGGGCTCCCCACAAGAACAGCTCAGAGTTGAGGTTGTGGAGGAGCGGACTTTATTGACAATGAGGAAGGCAGAATTCTGGGTAAGGACACAGCACTGTCTGTGAGTCCGGGCTCAGGTGAAGCCTGTGGTCTGTTCACTCTGGGAGCCTCATCAGCCCAACATGCTTCATGATCCAATACCTCCTTTCCAGAAACCCAAAGGTCCACCCAGACAAGGTGCATAGGACAGAGTGGGTCAGAGCTCCTGGTGAGGAACTGTAAGAAAGTTGACACTGTGGGCCAGTATGTGGAGTTGACACCTAGCCCTGCGCAGTAGCCCTCTCTGCTGCAAAACATAGGCAGTATGGCGCCAGCAGCTCCAGCCCATGGAGCCCTCTCTGTAGAAGCCTGGTGTTAGGCATGAAGGAGAGGGAGCTTGGCCCATTCACCGCTCTCAGAGTCTTGCAGGGGCCACCAAAGCCTCCTTATGTCACCTCATCCTGGTGCATCACCAGCTTAACCCACATCAGCCCTTGTGTGGGATCCCCCTGTAGCCTAAGCGCGTCCCTGCCTACATGGCGGCTGGAGGGTTCCATCTCACCACTCCTGGCCAGCCGGGTTCCCCTCATCCCCAGCCCCTCAGTTGTTGAGGGACATAGAGTGAATAGGGCTTGACTACCTGAATGTTTTGCAGCCACACAAACAGAGCAGCCAGCACCCAATATGGGATTTCAGTCCCCAGGCCGAGTCTGCTTGTGATAGACTGGTCATGGGCCAGGACCTCCTTGCTGGAGAGTAATTTTTCTCCTTGACCCTTTCATCAGACAGAGCCATGAAATGTATCTATGTACACTCATACAGACACACGCAGACATGCAGACCCATGGGAAACACCTACATACACTTGCTGCTTGTGCACCTTACGTTCCTGTAATGCTAATTCGCATTCATCTGCACAGAATTCTTTTCCTTCTCCTTTTGTTTCTCCTTCTCTTTGTATTCTTTTTCTTCTTCCCCCCTTTTGATACTTTTTATTTTCAAGATGGGAGTGTCAACATTATCGTTGCACTTCTGAACTGAAATGATCCTCCTGCTTCATCCTCCTGAGTAGCTGGGACTGCAGGCACAAGCCACTATGCCTCAGCTTGCCACAGAATTCTTTCACTTCTTCTATCATCCCACATCTGTGTATTCCAGCTTCCCCAGTGACAGCCCTTACAGCCAACATCACCATGTGGCCATGTTGCCCTTAGGTGACACAG
>RJWM01052756.1:0-10025 GCA_004363535.1 Dasyprocta punctata | reverse complement strand
GTGGAGGTTTCTATTGTCTTGTCCAGTCTCATACCCTTTATTGTCTTTTTTAAACCTGTATGCAGATACAAGCTTTAGAGCAAAATAAATAAAATAAAATAAACAGCTTCTCCAAAGCCAAAAAAGATAAAGGAGAGGAAACAGCTGGCTTCCCATGGGTGCAAGAGGCTGGCTTTCCAATCTGAGCAGCCCGCTGGCCGCCCTGGATGGCTGGCAGACCGCACATGGACCCAATTTGGGGTTGGGGGGCCTTTGGGCTTCAGTTTGACCCTGGGTATTTCTTCCATCTATCTCTCATCGGTAAGGGAATCAATATCTACTTAAAAACCTCTGCTGGTTCCCCAGCGCCTACAGGAAAAAGTTCAAACTGTGTCACAAGTCCTCCGCAGCCGTCCCCCGCTGCCCTCGGCCGCTTCAAACCTGTCGGCTGGCTACGTCTGCGCCATACCAAGCAGTGTGGCCAGGAGCGCAGGGAAGCTGCCCTAGGAATCCCAGATCTCTACTTGTTAGCCTGGGACCTCGGCTAACAATTCAGCTCCCCCGCCTCGTCTGAGCTTCTTTACCCAAAATGCAGAATAAAATCACTGATTCCTTGTAGGATGTCAGAGGGTCTAATAAAATGATGTACGTTACGGCATTTAGCTGACTGCTTGGCGTGTACTATAGCAATCAATAACCAGATGATACAATCCAGGGCCCCCACTTTAAACCTCCTGGCCTCCTTCCTCCTTTTCTAGCCAGCAGGCAAACTGCTCACCGAGCCTTCTCTGACCGACACCCTTTGGGCTCCCATAGTGTGAATTCATTTGCTCCTGGTGACACTCATCACTTTGATGATAATTGTGTTGCGTGTCAGTCTGCTTCCTGCAAACCAGAAAGTCCCCAAGGGCAAGAGCTGTGTCTTACTCGGCACTGAGCACAGATCCAGGCAGAATAGGTGCTCAACAAACATTTTTTGAATGAATACATTTGCTTACCTCACCTACCCTCCTTGAGGCACCAGCTTTATTACCGTCATTGTAAGAAGGGGATTTGGTGAGAAAAGGAAACTGTGCTTCTGACCTGACCCTGGGACACACAAAGGAGCTGACCCTGATGCCCAGTGGCCGATCTTTGTCTAAAGGAAAGCATGGCACCTATGCCCATGGGATTCCATACCGCTTTGCTGGTCCTTCCTTACAAGCCTTCCGCTCAGCACGCACTTGTTTACATACAATGAAACCCCTGAGCGCAGTGACCCAGCCTCCCCTTTCCTTCCCTTTCCTGGGAAATGGGCGTGACAAAGTGGAGCAGTGAGGCAAACTCTTCTGCTTCGGGATTACAGGCGCGCTGAGGCACTGGCTTCAGAGAGCTATCAACCGGCTTGTCTTCCTGTCTGCCACCGGAAAATGTCAGAACCGATGTTTCCAAATCGTGGGTGGGAGTAAACAAACAAACAAGCAAACAAACCAACAAACAACCGCCTTGCAGGCCCAGCATCAGTCTCAAGTGCATTTTATGGGCAGAGGAAGCCCTTGACATGAGAAGTGGAGACAGCTGCCCCACTGTGTCTGCTGGGCCCACGGGGTGGTGGGGATAGAGGGCCCCGGGACCTTCGGGTCTGGGAGAGGAGGGGCTCGCAAGGGCGGCAGGCGTGGCAGCATCTGGGTGTTTGCAGGACTCAGATCTGTGTAGCTGCTGTTGAACCGAGCACTTCACAGCCTAGATCACAGGGTTAGTGAGGGACAGGAGGCGGGGCAGGAGGGAAAGAGGAGAGGGGAGCGGAAGGGACAAGGAGTAAGCACAGGACAAGGAGGAAACTGCATCTACGGAGCAGCTGCTGTGGGCGTCGTGCCGTGCTGGGAGGTTTGGGGTCCATGATGCCATTTCACCTTGATGTGCATCCTGGAAGATGGGCAGATAGGGACACTGAGGCGAGGGAGGACACACAGAGAGGTGCAGTCAGTGGAACCAGAATTCCACTGGCTCTGAGCTGCGCTCCCAGCCTTTTTCACACTGTGTGCCAGCGATAGACAGCGGCAAGATCTCCCCTCTGCACGGAGGAGGCTCTCTCCCTCGGGTGCCATGAGCTTTGGTGTTCAGGGAGCCGGCTGTGCCCTGTGTCTTCTGGATGGGCAAGATGAGCCTGCTCCTGGGGAAGCAGGGAGGAGGTGGTACTGTCCCCCAACTCTGGGTGGACCGTGCATGCATCTGCCGCTCCAACAGACGCTGTAGCGGTGCTGGGGACACAGCTGGTTCCAGTCAAGGCTGCCCTAGACAGGCAACCAGACTTCAATGCCCTCAGTAGAGAAGCACTATATCCCTTACCCTGTCACCCCGCAGAACTCCAGGGGTGGCCATCAGCGTGGACGGACTGCCTTGTGAGGTCTTCAGTGTGCCCCAGTTCTCTTAAGTCCACATTTTAAGACAGAATTGTAGGCAATGCCCTCTCTTCAACAAGGGATGGATTCAGGTTCCAGAAGTCCTCGCCAGGCTCTGCAACTTCTTGAAACCCTCTCCCCCGCCTTCTCTGTCTCGGTTTCTCCTGTCTGTAAAACCGAGCTGTGCAAGCAATGATTTGGGACAGGATTCAAGGCAATTTAAGACTCTTGAAGTTTTTAAATACCCTAGACTTGGAATTCTCCTCACCAGTAGGTCATTTCACCTTAAAAGCACTATAGATTATCTAGACCTGCCTCGTTACATTATGGGGGAATGGCTTGCATTTGTTTTGCCTGAGTGTGACAGAAATTGGGGTGGTCACCTGTCAAAAATATTCCTGTGCTTGAGAGACAGATACATAAACTCTCAGCCTTGTTTGATTGCTAATGAAGGGTGTGTGTGTGTGTGTGTGTGTGTGTGAGTGTGTGTGTGTATGTGTGTTTAAAGTTCTAAATACCAGGTCCTTGATCAAAGAGCAGCTCCTTTTTTGCAATATGCCAGCTGTCATGGGTTTCTGGGCCAGATATTATTTCTGATAAATAGGTATGGACAATAGATAATGTCTGTATTAATATCACTAAGAAGAGCTCCTGTCCTGTAGATCACCCGAGACAGGGACGCCAGTGTAGAAAGAGGCAGCCTGCAGATGCCAGGCAAGAGACTTTCTTCTTGTGACAGTTCGAGCTCTCCCGCTGCAATTAACTTTTTCTCCCCCTCCTACTCCCCCTCCATCTCATGCAATGCAGTTCAGAAAAAGGGGGCCTGCGCTTTTCCTCCTGCTGATGGAAGTTGATTAGCAGTCAGGTGGAGTGATGCTCAGGGGACAACACAGCGGATTAATTAAATCACTTCTACTGGCTAAGTGGTGACACTTTGATTTATAGCAGAGCTCACTCAAGCAGACAGCGGCTTTTCTTGCATGCTGAAGGAAGAAGGGCCCAACTGGCCAGTGGTTGGAGACCCAGGGCTTTGCAAACTTTAAAGGCAAGTGTCTTCATCATTCAGCCAGAGGCAGCCCTTGGGCTCCTGTCTCTGTGGCAGGGTACCCACTTGGGGCGGGGAGTAGAGAGGAGACTGAGGTGGGCCAGATGCAGAACTCAACGACCACCCCCCTGCAGCAAAGGGAAGTGAGACAGTGCAGGTTGGATCTCTCTAGATCTGCTCCAGGCTCCTCATGAAGAGTCCTCACCTAGCAACTTGGGACCCTTGGTCACTGTTTGGTTACATCTCTGTCCCCTCAGTGAGGAGCCTCAGACCAAAGCTGCGCAGAACTGTGGTGCCTCTTAATGGTGTGCTTGTTTGCTGCCTTTTTAATTAACATGTAACAACTGTACACATTTGCAGGGTAGGGTGTGATATTTCAACACATGCATATAATGCGTAGTGATCAAATCGGGGTAACTAGCATGTCTTAGGTACTTTTCTCATTGCTGAGACAAAATACTCAACACCCGAAGTTAAGGGAGGAAAGGTTCATTTAGCTCACAGTTTGTAGAAGTTTCAGCCTATTATCAGCTGGCTCCAAGGCAGGGTGGCACGGCAGATAGACACTGCAGAGGAGTAGGCAGAGGACAGGCACTGCTTGGTAGGCAGAAGGTAGCCAAGTAAGAGAGGACCACAGGTCTCTCTATCCCTTATATCTTATCCAGGCTACTTAGAGTGGGTAGCACTCACATCCTAATCCTAACATCCTTGAGCTTAGCATTGCACCAGGAACCAATTCTAGATTCAGCCACTGCTGCAAAAGCCCCATTTATGACCACACGAGGTTTTGGGGAGACATCTAGATACAAGCAATAACACAGCATTTCCATTTCCTTATCTTTTCTTTATGTTTGGCATCTTGGAGTCCTCTCTTCTAGTTCATCATAAAGTAGAATTAGTAAAATAAAACAGAATTATTAAAATAGATGATTGTGAACTATAGATACCCCACTGGGCTACCAAACACTAGAAGCTGTGTCTCTTGTTTAACTGTTTTGGTTTCTGTATCCAGTCTCCCTCTGCTCCATCTATCCCCTACCCATCTACCCCTCCACTCTCTCCTACTTCAAGGTCATCTTTTTTTTAGTGTCTATAAATGAGACAGAACACACTACAGATGTCTGTCTTTCTGTGCCTGGATAATCGTACTTATCATCCTCCAGTTCCATCCACAGAGTGGAGCTGTGTCTTAGGTCTTGAACTGCGTACACCGTGTGGCTAGAACTATTCCACTCTTTGCTCGGGTGCTAAGAAGCTCCAAGTTGGACATGCAACTCAAACTACAGGCCTTCACACATCTGAGGTTCTCTATGATCCTGTGTAAAGTATCTCTAATTCTCCCTTCCTCTGGAAATTTTGTGTTTGAGTGCTTTTTAGGGAAGCCACCTCCACCTCCCTTAGGAACTAGGTCCTCTGATAGCATAGCAGTCACAACCATGCAGTTGACAGCACATTTAGACAGATTCGGTTCACTGATAACCTACGTTGGGGTAAGGGGCTTGCTGAGTTCTGAGTTCAGACCTTCTGCCAAGGTAGGGCCCAGGGATCTGCATTTTAGAGGATTCTCCTAAGCAATTCCGGAACACACTGACTTTTGAAAAGCATAGTTTTAGAGTCAGACAGCCCTAGAGCCAAATCTGTTTCCCCAGTTTATAGTAGTTTCTTCCTCTCCCCAGACTTCCTTTTCTCAGCCATAAGAGGATACTCGTGAGAGGTAAATTAAGCGGCTATAGGTAGGTGACAGTATATGCCAGGCAGTCCCAATGTCCACAGAGGGTTAAATGGATCCATGAAATAGAGTGGAACACTAGACAGCCTTAAACACACGCCTCATCATGGATGAACCTTGAGGACATTACGCCTTCTGTCACAGAGGCAGAGAGTACAGCGGTGGTGAGAGTACAGGGACGAGAGCTGGGGTTCAGGTTTAATGGGTATAAAGCTCCAGTTTGAAATTCCGGAGACAGAAGGTGGTGACACTGCCCAGCAGTGTGAATACGCTGAACGCCCCTGAGCCTCACACCCCAACGTGGGCTAAGCACGGTGGCACCTATAATCCCAGCCCTCTGGGAGGCCAAGGCACCTGAATTACAAGTCTGAGCCCAGCCGGAGCAATTTGGCAACTTAGCAAGAGCCTAACCTCAAAATTTAAATTTTTTTTAAATGATTGGGGATGTATGTAACTTAGTATAAAGACCCTGGGTCCAATCCACAGTCCATGCTCTCCCCTGCCAAAAAAAAAAAAAAAAAGTATATTTTACTCTCTTAAAAAAATAAGCATTACTGTTACCAACAACAGACCGTTTCTTTGGGAGCACCCCATTGCCCGCCTTGCACCTCTTGACTTCAAATCCTCTGGAATCGATGTAGCAACAAAGCATGTGGTTGAGGACCAGGGCTAGGGGACGGATAAGGAACAGGAAAGGAACAGCATCTGTCTAGCCCTCACGGGTAGAGGGTTTTTGGCTGTTGTTGTTTTATTATCCCAGGAGTCCAAAACAGTCCCTGAGAAGCCACAGAACCCTTATCCCCACTGTGAAGGAAGCTGACACCACATCAAATATTAAAAGGGTGGAGGAACCAGCATAGTTTTCCATATAAATGAAGCTACTTACATATATGAAGATTGCTTTTAAAATTCAAATACAATGATTTTTTAAAAGGCATCCCGCGTGCCCCGTCTCCCCCCACCCTGACACTTCGGGCCGCTGTCAGGCGCTCCTGAGGGGCCTGCTGGCAGACAGCCCAAAGCACTTTGTAACGCGCCCTCCAGAGCCGCGGTGCAAAGTGATCAAAGAATTGGCAGCGGCAGAGACGGGGCTGAGATCAGCCGGCGAGGGGTGGGGCCGGGCTATTGTGCCTCTTTGTGGGAACAGCTGCGGGACGGGGCCGTGGAGCGGCTGATTAGAATATGCAGACGGACTGCTCCGTCCACAGAAGCCGCTTCAAGGACTCCGGGGCCGCCGCCTTGTGTTTTGGCAGGGGGATCTGTGAGGGTGTTGTGTCAAACCTTCTTGAAAACGTCTCGTTGACACAAGGGTGAAGTGCGGCGCCTGCGAATCTCATTACAGCCCCGCGACTCTCTGCGGAGCTCGGGCTCCGGTATCCAGGCTGCTGCCGCCAGCGAGGGCTCGCGGGGCTCATCCTGCCCCCGCTTGCCGAAGGAGCCGGGCCGGTTACCTGAGCGGACCTGCGGGCCTGGCCGCTGGGTCCCCTGGGGAGGCTCAGTTATTTGTCTGCACAGGGCCGGTGCAGCAGGGCTGCTGATTCCCGGGCCGGTAGTTCTTACCCACGGTAATGCACCACCTGGCAATTAGTCTTCACTCTGCTGTGGGCGGGACAGCCTCACCCGCTCCGCAGCAGAAGAGGACGGGGGACACCCAGGTGCTGGGGAATGGGGGACCGAAAGGGACCCGGCAGACCCGGACACGTGTAACCCGGTTCCGTGGGTCAGCCGCAGGAAGCGCCCAGCCTGGCACAGTCCTTCTTGCACACTCCAAGTTAAAACGCCATTAGCATCCTCCTCAGCAGGAGGGGAAACTGAGGAAGACTAAAGCCCTGGGGCGGAGGTGTCCTGGGTGGTCCGAGGCAGAGCCAGGACACACCCAGCTGTCCGCTCCCACCCGAGGCCCACTGGTGTGGTTGGATCTGTTTCCATTTGGGTCCCCACCCAAAGCAAAGAGTTGAGTTTGTTTCTGGGGGGGGACACTGGCTGCTCTCCCAGCCCCGCAGCACCTCAGTCACTGGCCCCTGAAGGGAGCCCTGGCCTCGGTCTCAAGGCGAAGGGAGGGCAGGAGGAGGGGGAGAGGTGGAATGAATATATGCATGTGTCTCTCTGCTAATCACCGGAATGCATTTACAGGAGAGGTGAGCAGAGGGATTAGCTGCAGGACTCCCATTAATGCTAACTTTATTTCAGTAATGAGGTGCCAAGGCATGGAACAATCCTGGTGGCTAATACGAGCAATCACAATGATGAACCCGGCATGCTGCGATGGGGAGGGGGCTGGGAGGGGGCGCAGCGTGTGGCTGGGACTGGGTGGCACAGCGGAGTGGCAAGATGAGGCAGACCGAGGAAAAGGAGGTGAACTGCAGCAGGGCCGAGCCCTGGCGAGGAAGAACCAATGTCAGTCATGCAATCTAATCCTCACCGCAAAATCCAGAGCTGGGTATGGTGCCCACTGTACAGATCGGCAAACTGAGTCTGAGAGACGTGAAGTCATTTGCCCAATTGCACACAGCTGCTGGGAGAACCTCACCTGGAAGTGAGGCTCCTCTTGATCACCGTACTCTGTCGCACCCCCCACTACCCTGGTTAAGCACATGCAGGAAAAGAGCAAGCAAAAACCAGGGGCTGAAAGGAATCAAAGCACTGGGAGTTGCACAGTGGATCTGCCCAGGGGCAGGTTCCCCATGGGATCTATACGATTGTAACCAGGAAAACCGCAGGCTGATCCTGCCCCGAATCTGTGATCCCACACTGCTGCCTCTTCTGGAAAACCGAGTTCATGCATTCGACACATGGAGCGTACCAAATTCCACTCTCTGCCCAGAGATAGAACAAGGGACAGATCTGTCTCTGCTTTTCTGATGCTTGCATTCCAGCAAGGAGACAGACACACAGCGACGACACCCTATCAGAGAGTGACAGGCAGAAAAGCAAAGCAGGAGGAGAGCAGGGGTTCTCTGCAGGGTGATGTCGCCCACCCTCTCCCCAGGGGACATCTGGCAATGTCTGGAGACTTCTTTCGGCTGTCACACTAAAGGAGGGAATAGGACTGTCATCTGGTGAACAGACGACACAGATGCTCTGTGACACTCCGCAGGGCACTGGCCAGGCCCCCGTCTCCCCACAATGCGTCACCCGGCCCTGAGAAGTTGGGGAGGAGGACACAGGGCAGGAGACGGGTGTTGGGCAGCGGCACTGGTGCCCAGGCTGCCTCTCTGTGGGCGGGGGTCTTGGGCAGAGGGGACTCAGGCCAGCAGACACGCCCCACTGCAGGTGCACAGGAGCCCTGGGAAGGCGGGCAGAGCTGGGCTCCCAGCAGGGCAGCAAGTGGTTCTCATGGAAACTTCCAAAGGGTCCCTCTGGTCCCTGCTTGGGGACGGTCCTGAGGAGCCCAAGGTGGGCGGTGAGGCAGCTAGTGCCCCCCAGACAGGCGAGGCAGGGGCAGCAAGGAGAGCGGGAGCCGGGGTCAGAAGCAGTTCAGTGCAGAGCAGACCATGGGACTCTGGCCTCTGGGGTTCGCGAGTGGATGAGATGGGGGGTGAGATCAGAGGGGCCCCAGGGGCTGACTTTCTATGGGGTCCATGCTCCACTTGCGGCTCTAGCCCTAAGCTGGGAATTCTCAACTAGGGGCAGTTGCAGCCCTCAGGGGTTAGGAGGTAATGTCTGGAAACCTGTGTTGTCACAGCCAGCGCTGAGGGCTGCTCCTGCTATCTGGCGGTAGAGGTTGGGGGTGGTGCTCAACATCTCAAAGCACATGGATGCCCCCCAAAGAACCCTTCAGCCCAAAATCCCAGACTCCAGACCCAGCCCTGCCAAGGTAGCGGGGACTCCGCCGGCCGTTTGAGAGCCCCAGCCGCCGCCTCTCGGTGGCGAGGTCTGCATTAACTACCTCGCACTCGCTTCTGACAGTGACGCGGATCAGCTGCTGCTGTCGAGGCTGCCGCCACACGGAACGAGCGTGTTGGAGAGCAAATTCGTTACCCAGCTGTGAGAGCAACCGAAGGCACGCACCTCCCTCCCCCAGCCCGGAGCGGGGTACCTGAGCGCCAGCCTCGCCGCCGCGTGATTGAGCGACTGCCAGCTTCCTCCTCTCAGTGACCTTGACGTGCCGGAGCAGGGCCTCCTGCACGCAGGCTGCAGACTCAAATGGCAGTGGTGGCGGCAGCGACAAATGGATGGGTTAATTTGTTTCACGCCCCCATGGCCAGCGGGCGTGCGCACACACACACACACACACACACACACGCACACGAACCACTGCCACCACTGTTTATGGAATTCAGCATCCCAGGTGCTGGGAGTCAGGTTCTGGAAAAGGAAGGCAATGCCACGCCCATGCCCAGTTCTGTGTACTCGGCTATGTTTGCTTAAAACCTGGTCGTTCGTCTGCAGGTTATTCTTGCAAGGCATGGACCTCGAGCACCGAAATATCCTGCTTCCAGGTGGTATGTTTAAGGAAAGCTAATTAGGGCTCTTGGCACTTGTAACACGAAACATTTTACAATTTTCTACAAAGCAATTTGCCAACACTAGCTAATTAAAACACCCAGTCTTCCATGGAGGGACGGAGGGAAGAGTGGAATCGTCATTTCTGGGCATCTGCTATAGGGTTAAAAAATCCAAATTCCTGTTGCTTCTACTGGGTCAAGTCCTTCTCCAAAGATACTTTTCATGTTTCTGTTTGTTTGTTTGTTTATGTTTGCTTAAGCAACCTGCCCAGGATCATACAGAAAAAGATTCCAGCTCTTCTAGTATTTTGCATTTAAAATAAGGGATAACATGGATGAAGTATTTGAACAATTAAGACTGGCCCACTAAGCAAACTATGGCCCAAGGACAGAATCCAGCCTATGACCTGTCTTTATAAATAAAGTTTTATTAGAACACAACC
>RJWM01052755.1:0-10022 GCA_004363535.1 Dasyprocta punctata | reverse complement strand
GAGTCCATTTGGATTAAGGGAGTGTAACAGAGGAAACATTAGATTTTTCCTGGGATTTATTACCCTTTTTACATAGCATGCCTACTTGCCAAAATGTTGGAGGTGATTTACAATCTTATAATATTCAGCCTGAGTTTTCTCACACTACCGAAGTCCAAGCCCAGGTTAAAGATGGGATCTCAGTAACACTGATGATTCAAGTTTACCAAGTTCTAGTTAATGATCCTGCCACACGAGAAGCTTATGTAGCATCTCCAGTCAGAGATTGTAGGCTGCTTCTCAGGTAGGTTTATAAACAGGAATTCCATAAAACATGGGCATTCAGGTTCCTCACATGGTATAGGATGAGGTCTCTTATGGGTCTTCTGGTTTCCTGAGTTTTCTCTTTGTGGGAATTCATTGTACCAACATCCATATCCCAAAACCACATTCACTTTAGCTATTGTGTGTGTGAGTGTGACAGGTCATCTGTATACAAATATAATACACACACACACGTACACTTTACTCTCTCCCACCTCCAGCCCATGGGTATTTCTTTGTGCATTATCCTCAGGGTCACAAAACGGATGAAGTACTGAAAAAAGTAGGCATGACATCTCCAACAATAAAATCTCAGAAAGTAAGGCCATGACTATTGGAGGCCCTGTCTTGATTTAACCATTACTGGATTTTGAAGAAAGGAATCAAGCATCCAGGAACTCTCAGAATCTCCTCAAAGAAGGAAGCAAAAAGTACAGAAAACCAGTTAGAAATTCAAAATTGGTGTGAGAGAAATTGTGTGTTTTTCCACTGGAAACATCACAGCATTTAACATGTCATCCGGGAGATATAATTTTGTCCCCTCTTCTGTCTTTTTGCCTTTGGAAGAGGTCTTTTACTCTTTGTAGTTTATGTAAGCCACAGAGTTCCACTGGGGCCCACATTCCGGCTACATCAGTCTGTAACCCAGAATAATTAAAAGTTCATGATGATATTATTGGGTCTTACCAAGCACGTGTGATGCATGCTAATTCATGTCCAAAGACGACTTTCAACACCCTCCCTCTCCATTCCGTCGGTCTCTTTCACACAGCCTGCAGAGCTGGCACCTTTTCTGTGCCTTTTGTGCAAGCAGCCAGCACTCTGCAGCCCCCCTCTCCAATCCTGCCCTGTGCGCTACATCTTTGCTTATTCTTTTCCCCATCTTCTTGCACTGTTCACCTGTCATGCTGCATCCATGTCAGTTCAGCAGTTCATCCTTTCTCTAGTGACAGCATGCATCTACATGATTGCGGTGTTTCTCTAATGCATTGATGTACACGTGAAGGTGTTAATTCAGGCAACATGTTTATCGCTAAATGCTCACTACACCTGATATGTGTTAGTGTTAATGGGCAGGATCTGTGGGTCATACAGTTCTAATAAATGATAAACAAAATAGAAGAGGCCACTAAAAAGTGGCAAAAGTCCTGGTGACAGGCTGATAACACTTAGGTTTCTCGACAGTGTATTTTCTATAACGAGCAATGACATTTGGGAGGGGGTGGAAATGGAGCGGATGAGTTATGCGGCAGTGAAGTTGTACACAATTTTAAACCAACTTTACTGAAATACAGCTTAAACAATACAGTGCATTTTAAATGGTATGTTGTCTATGAACTTTGAGAAAGTTGCAAAGTCATGTAGCCTTTACAATAATCCAGATAGAAATTATCACCTTTCCACAGTTAATACGGGCCATCACCACACAGCCTGCACTCTGCCCCAGGAAGCCACTAATGCGCTTTCTGTCAGTGTAGGTGACATTTGTCTCCTGTCACACATAAATGAGACTTGTAAACAATCGCTAGAAAGATGAACATAGGATGCAATTCAGCAGGTGATCTTGACAGCTTTATGACGAGTACTCAGGTTATATCCCATTACATGTGAGATGAAATCATGTAGTATATACTCATTTGTAGTTGGCTTCTTCTATTTAGTATACTATCTCTGAGTCTTATCCATGTTGTTGTGTATATAATAGTTCTTATTTTTTGTAATTCCAAACATTATTCCATTATACACATATACTACAATCTGTTTATTGATTCACCAGCTCATGGAAATTTGGGTTGTTTCCAGTTTTGGGCTATTTCAGGTAAAACTGCTATGATACTAACATACAAGTCTTTATATGCATAAATGTTTTAATTTCTCTGCCATAGATTCCCAGGACTAAAATATTTGGTGCATATAGCAATTATACATTTGTCTTTACAAGAAATGACCAAATGTTTTCCAAAGTGATTGTGATATTTTACATTCCTGCCAGCAAAATTATGAGTTCTAATTTTAACACATTCTCACCAATACTTGAAATTGTATTTAAGTTTTTCTTTCTAATGTGTATGTGACAATGATTCAATACAGTTTTAATGAATGTTTCTTGATAAAGATTTTGAGTTGCTTGTCCTGGGCTTTTTGTTAAGTTGCATACCAGCTTATGTGAAGTATCTATTCAAATCTTTACCTATTTGCTGTTTTCCTTTTTATTGATTTGGAAGTTTCTTTTAATGCACTTTGAATGTAAGTGTTTATCAGATATACGTATTGTGAATGTTTTTTTTTTTTCTTGTTGGCAACTTCCCTTTAATTGTCTCTGTATGTCAATAAGCAGATAGTTTGAATTTTAATGAAATCTAGTTTAAAAATTATTTTTATGTTTTACTGCTTTTTACATTGTTTGAAATATTTTTCTACAGTAAAGTCATTAAGATTTTCTCCTACTTTTCTCTATAAAGTTTTGTACCATTAGATTATACAGTTAGGACCGTAGTTGTTATAGTTGACACCCAAAATGTCCCCAAAAAAAGGTTCATTATTTTGAAAGGTCAGTTGCTAATGAGCCTATAGGATCATGATGGCTTTCACTTGATCAGTGGCTTGATTCCCTGGTGAGATCATAATTCGCTGGCATTATTGGGAGGTGATAGAAGCAGAAAGTGGGAAGTATTTAAAGGGAACAGATCCTGGTGACCACAACTGCTCACCAGGGCCTTTATTTGTACTCTCTCACCCTCTCTGCTTTCTGGCTTCCATGATGTGAGCAGCTTTCCACATACTTCTATCATGTTCCTACCTTGCCAGTGGCCTAAAAGCAATGGAACCGGTTGACCATGAACTGAAGCCTTGAAAGCCTAAGTCAGTATAACTTTTCTCCTGTGCATCATTTATCTCAGGTATTTTGTTACAGTGATAAAAAACTAATTAACACAATGGGTTTTTTGAATAATTACTTTATGTACTATGTAAGGCAATATTCGAGATTTATTTTTTTCTACAGATTGTTATGTGAAGAATATTAGTCTCTGCATAGGATACGTTTCATGTGCTTTTTGTTCTTTACTTTCAGTGACATTTTACAGTTACCATTGCATAGTTTTGATATTATCTCTAAATATTTCATCTTTTCCCATCCTATTTTAAATGGAATTTCAGTTGTGATTTCCCATTTCTTGCTTTCATGTTTATAAATGCTAGTAACTTTTATATATTGACTCTGTTTCTTGCAATATTAGTCAGCATTTTCATTTATAAATAAAAGACATAGTCTTTGCTAGTAGATTCCTGGAATTTTCCAGTTACTTGATCAAGTCAGATCTTCAAAGACAGTTTTGCTTCTTCTTTTATATCTCTATGCTTTTTATGGTTTAATTATTTTGTATTGTACCTCAAGTTTAATATGGTCTATAAATGGTAAAGGTGAGCACCAATAAATTCTTTACCAATTCTGAACATAAATACAGAAGTCTTCAACAATATCATCACAAATCCAATACACTAGTAATTGAGATGGTATAACCTTATAAATTCAGGACCCAGTTAAATTTATCTCAAGAGTTACCGTTAAGTCTTTAAAATGGGCTTATAGGAAGTTGCACTTTGTTCTGGGGGCTTTTAGGTTCAGCAGATTAATAAACTTTATCGGGGTTCCATACATTTTCCTTCAATCTGTCTCTGTGATTTCAGTCAAACAGCACCAGTATGGATAACGGTTGCACCCACCTGTGTCCTATAGGCTGATTATTCTTTTCAAGCTGAATGAGAATGTTTTGGTTAAAAGTGGAATAAACTATATATATATATATATATATATATATATATATATATATATGTAATAATGGCCTCATGAGATTATAATGGAGCCACAAAATTCCCATCACCTTGTGATAAACTGACATAAGATCATAAAGGAAAACATTCCTTGCATTTTTTGTGATGTTGGCATATAAAAAAATCTTACTCAACTGTGAATCCTGTGAAAGTATGGCACAGCACATAATATTTGATAGTGATAAATCACAACATATTACACTATATGTGGTACTAAATTTTTATAAGATATTTTAACTTAGAGTATAATTCTATTTATTAAAAAAGATTTTGTGTATAACGATATGGTATGGTATGTTGGTAGAATCCTCATTCACCTTGAGTTCATCAAGATGCGACACTGGGTGATGACCAGTACCATGAGCTTTGTGTGAACACACTCTGATGTTCACACAATGATGAAATTGCCTGCAGACACACTTCTCAGAATACATTTGTTAAGCGATGCATCACTGTATTAGAAACCTGTGAAACAGAGCATATTCTGAAGGGATGATGTATACTATATGGCTCAGAGTGCAAGTACAATATGTCTTTACAAGTGAGACTTTGAATCAATCAGAGATCCTCCATGAAGTAGATAAACTGGATTTGAGCTTTGGAGCAGGGATTCACCTTGTCAGAAATCTTGTCAAAATATGCTCTGCCTCGCAAACATTTATTAATGGTCCTCTAATAAAGTTGGAAATGAGAATATTTCAACTTTACATATATTAAGATAAGATCACCTCCATATGGTCCCCATTAGAATCTCCTTCTCATTCTCACTGGTATCGTGGTATACTTTTGTGAGTGGGAAAGAATCCCATAAAGTTATAACCAGTATTTCAAACATTCCAAAACTAACATTAAATCCTATTAATGATGCTTTCATATAGGGTATAGCACCAGCCATCATGTCTGCCATTATTCTAGCTCTTGCTAATTTGCTTGTTTTTGCAGGGCTATATTGGGTAGAGGATTAGATCATCAACGTTTTGAGACATCGAAAGGCTGAAAAAAGGCCCCCATCTGTTAGCTATGCCTCCAACTGCCGCCCTTGATTTGGGCCATGCTGGCAATAATTAGCAGAAGTCAAGTGCCATCTTGGATATGTTTTCTTAGTTTGGTTTCCTTGTGGTTTTATTATACACGATTTCAGTATAATCACCCCCTCACTGGGTTGATCTTTCTATATTTTTAAGAGATTTTGAACAAAATTATCAGTGATGGGGGATGGAAAGTGTTCCTTTGTGTTCCTTAGGAATCCCACTACCATAAAAACTTTTTCAAAAACTGGCCCATAATGTTTTCAAAGCCCATCCTTTATTGTGTTAATGACTTAAAAGTTAGGTAAAGGTGATAGGGTGGAATAGCCATGATTTTTATAATTAGAGAACCTTGAATTCCCATTCAGTCACCAAAAGACTGTATTAATTGCTAGATCTTCCTATACTCATTTGTAGAAGTTGTATGCTAGAGTGAGAGTTTCAGATGAAATTTCACTCCCGTTCTACCACTTTGTGTGGTCCTTGTGATATTTTGGTTCGCAAAATGTAGCTAATTCAAGCTTCCTCCGTCCTTTATGTAGTACTGGATCCTGCAACCTGGGCCAGAGGTGGGATCATGTGAAGAAGTAAACACTGAGATGACTTTCATTACCACATTCTTCTGGAGATCCCTAAAGACTGTCCACGATCAGGTCAGGCATCAGCGCTTAGCTTATGGGCTTCTGACACTACACTCACCGTCTGTAGCTTTATTCTCAGAGGCCTGGATTGCGTTCAAGATTCTGTAAACCATCATGATGTTCTTTTTAGTAATCCATTTTGGCTAAACCCATTGTGGTCAGTAATGGCTCCTGTGCTTTACATTCAAAAATCTTAATGGAAACACCTTTTTTGCCTGTGACTTCATCAGGTCCTGTGGCCTTGTCTCTGCTATGTGTTGGCTTTGCTATTTGTCTCTTTGCTAGGTGGTGCATCTGAAAGGAAGAACAGTGTTGGCTTTGTTTCTGTGTTTCCCTGTGCTTATGAGCACACAGTCTGGCATCTAGAAATGGTTGAGTGGATAAACTGAAGATTTATATAAAGTAGTTCTCACAGTCTTAATAAAAGTGAGTGGATTTCTTTGTTCCAAACCCTTACCTTTTCCTAGCAACAGAAGTACCTTTTTCAAAAATGCAAACACTTTAGTTCGTGTCCCAGAGGTTTCTAAAGAAAAGGGATGTTTTCTGCTGAACTGGGCCCTGTGCTCTGTCTTTCCTGCAGCTCCTGCCGTGCTGGGGCAAAAAAGCTTGGCTCAAGTCCTGGAAGGAGGAAGTATTCTAAGAAATGAGTATCATAGTACCTCACAGGGATTAGGCCTGCCATTCGGTTCTTACTAGTACAGTTGACCCGAAAACACTGACTGGAAGTGACTACTGGGTTTCTCCGCAATAACCTTTGCTGTCTCAGCTCTGTGATCTTGTGTCTGATCCAATAACGACACTGGATGGTTAGTGGGAAACATTTTTAGACATTTCTAGACAATTTTAGAATATCTGGGACAGAATAACCTTTGTGTTGGTCTGTGTTTGCAAAGGGCATTTCATGTGTGAGAAAATGAACACTTTGTTATTTCAAGAGTCTTGTAAGACAACGCCACATTTCTTTGCTTTTACATTGTAGTTACTGAAATCAGCCCTAGTGCACAGTCATTAAACAGAAGGCTGGACAAGCACACAGAGAACTTGGGCTGTACACACAGGAGAAGCTTATTATTTTAAGCAAAATGAAGATGTTTCTAACTAAGTGCCTACCTTATGCCAGGAATTTGGGTATGTGTTTTTAATTATAGTGTTATTTCTGTGGATCCTTTACAAATACTATTCTCCTCATTTTACTGTTCTAGATCACAGTAAAACATAAACATTGGTCACTTACTTTAACCTTGTGAATTCTTACTATTCATTCAACAGTACAGAACCGAGGTTCTTTCTGCTAACCTGTACTTCTTCATCTATAAGAGTAAGTATGGCTGGGGTGAGTGAGACTTTCCTCAAAAATCAGTTAAGCTGTCAGATATACAGAACATATTTTCCTTTTTGTTTGGTCAATTGTGGGCATATCAGCAACATTTAGTGAATATTTTGTTTACCTTCCTTCAGCTCCCTGCCAACCTGACAAATGTTTTGCTGTTGGTGATGGTGGTGTTGGTGGTGGTCTGACCACAGGTGATCTACCAATATGTAGAACAAGATCTCTCTCTCTCTCTCTCTCTCCCTCCCCCACTTCCCTGCTGCTGAACCCTCTAAAGCACAGTGCTGTGGCATGTGTGGTGAAGTTTTTTCTCTTACTGTGTTAATCCAAAAGTTAGAGTTAAGGAAAGTTGATATTCTGAAGACATAAGTGTTTTGCTTAAATCAGGCTGTCTGCTTAGCTGCATACAATTGGGCTACTTGTCAAAATGCTAATTTCCTCATTTCTGCAAAAGGTATTCTAATGACACCTTCTTCATCAAGTCCATGATGAGGATAAAATGAGACATTATGCCTAAGACACAGTAATTAAACAAAAGGAGCTTTCTTAAGATGTCTTGCAAATACTATGCTTCATACATGAGACAGGCTTATTTCACAGAAGACTCCGAAAGAAAACACACATTCAAAATTCAAACAGTGTTGGAAAGATGTATGGATGAGTCACTCTTGGAAAACAGAATTGCAGTTCCCTCCAGCAGATGTCCTTGAAGTGTCCATCCTCTTATTCCAAGTGCTGTGCTAAGTGTGCAGATGTTTTGAGCACGTATTTCAATCCTGAGTCTGATATCTGGGTGGCCCAGAGCCCTGTTTGTGTTTTTTACTGTACACAAAATACTGAATTGAGAAACCACAACTAACAAAAATACACAAAGTACTGGATTGAGAAACCACAACTAACAAAAATAGACAAATTTAGAGACATCTGTTCTAAGTTTCAAACTATGAGTAGAAAACTACTGAAGGGAAACATCTCTAATTTTTTCTGTGCAGACAAATGAGACAGCCCATGTTGTCTTGCCCGAATTTGACATTCCAGGAAAATACAGACCTCTACCCAGCATCTTCTCCTTGGATCTGACTTTACATAAATCCAGATTTCTGATTTAAGCAAAGCCAATTTATTTTGTGAGGAATTTAATAACTATTAATTACGATAAGATTGGAATCTAATGACTAGCTCCCTGAGACTGACAGACATTGGACTATTTATATGGACTCTCCGCCCTTTCAGTCTGACCTACTTTGACGGTTCAATTAAACCAACTGACTTTTAAAATTTGTTTATGAAGTGGCTGGGGAACATTGAGTGTATGGGGTGCTTGGTATTTATACAGCACACCAGTTAGCAAGTTCCCTCAGTGTAAGAAAATGCCACTCTGTATCTAGACATAGAAGTCACAACTGAGCCACAAATGGAGAGGCATGTGTGTATTACTTTGTGATTACACACTTGCTCAGAACTTGTATAGAGAGTGTACAAAATGGTTTCCTCCAAAAATACACAAGAACTCTTTCTATAGTTTCCTTCATTCCTCTCAGTCTGTAGCTCTCAGTACCCTAGTTGAAATGCATTGGTTCATACATTTGATTATTTACTTTCTCTGTCATACATTCACTCCTTTAATGACAACTGACCGAGCCCTGCTTTGCACTAAGTGCCACATAAACTTTGTAACTTTTAGTGACTGAACCACCGGGTCCCTTGTAATAATACCAGAGTCAGCAGGAGATGGTTAACTTCTGTATTCACTGCTGGTCTGTAAGTATTCAGCAAGAGACAGGTATGTTGCATAGGGTCTGTGCTAGTTACTTTTCTCTCATTGCTAAGATAAAATTCCTGATGCCCAAAATTAAAGAAGGAAAGGTTTATTTAGCTCACTGTTTATACAGGTTTCAGTCCATAATCAGCTGCCTCCAAAGCAGGGCAGCAGTTCAAGGTGGCAGAAGACAGCAAAAGCAACAAGAGCAGAAAGGAGGCAGCAAGCCTCGTTTCCTCCCACATATTGCAGGCAGGCTACCCACTCTAGAATAGGTATAGCACTCACACCATCTCCCTGCTCTTCTCTTGCAAAGGCTCAGGATGTTTACAAAGTGAGGACCCTGGTACCCTGCCGGATGTTTTACTTAAACTTCTAAACTTCTCACGTGGACACAATGAGTCAACCATTACAATATCCTAGAGCATAAGCAGCCACCCTAGAGGACACCTCTATGCCCTAGGATGCAAAACTGCTGAATTGCTTAGTTAAGCTTCTAAACTTCTCAAATTGACAAATGATTCAACCATAACAGGGTAAGAGCTTTCTTTGGTTAAAGCCAAATTTTTTAGGTTTGCATCCCAGCCTTGTTGCTACTTATCAGCTGGTTGATCCTGGGTAAAGTGGTTAAATTATTCCTATGTCAGTGCATAGTCCATTGTCTTTTGGAGAATTGAATGATTTGATACAAGGACAATGTTTAGAAGGGCTCATGAAAAGCTCAATGCCTATATCTCTATTATTACTACTAGTATTGCTGTTACTATGGTGACTGGATATTCAGGCAGTGGGGTTTCAATGTTGTTATTACTTCCAAGGACACAGGTACAGTCAGATCCTGACTTCTCTTTACTAGTCCTTTTGCAGAACTCTTAGCTGAGAGAAACATACATACCAAAATACAAAAAGACAGCGCTGAGTGAGTGCCTAGTAACGTACATGTTTCAGACAGGACACAATGCTTACAGCTGATTTGAATTAGAAAACATTGCTTAGATATTTTTTACTCAGCTATTCATCTCCAAAGTGGGCAAAATGAGGGAAGAAAGGAGAGAGAGAGAGAGAGAGAGAGAAAGGAAGAGAGGAAGAGGGAGAGGGAGAAGAAGAGGGAGAGGGAGAGGGAGGGA
>RJWM01052754.1:0-10022 GCA_004363535.1 Dasyprocta punctata | reverse complement strand
TGCAAGATATGGAACTAAACCTGAATCTGAATTCAACATAAATGATAGCTGGGTAGGAGTGACACTTATCAGAGAAGGTAGGCAAGAAAAACTATGCTGATGTGGCTTCTTTAATTTGCTTGTCCTTTTATTCAACAAAAGATTATGAAATGCTTATGTATAAAACACCATGCTTATTCTGCGGAGCACAATGCTGACACCATCACTGTCTTTAAGACTTCGTAATCCAGCAGTTTCTGACACTCTCAAGAAAAGATGGAGAAGAAAACCAGGAAGGAGGCCAATGCCAGCCTAGGATCTAAGAACTGAAAGCTGGAAAGAACACTAATTCTAGGATGTAAAACTGAATATGTGTTCAAAGAGAAGAAATAATGAGAAATCGTGAGAAGCTGAATTTTCCATTAGGTACAAAAAAGTAAATACAAATGATAAAATGTAAAACAAAGACTAAGGTAGGAAAACATGGCAATTGAATGAGAATTACAGACCTAGAGTAGACTACAACAAAAACTAAAATGATGTGGTCCATCCTCAGAAATAGGATACCCAGAACTCTCTCTCTTAATAGTTGCATTTCCAGTTTTAATAGGTGAATACACCAAGGCAAAGGCCCAGGGTCAGGAAGAGCAGTTTCTCGGGTAGGTCTCTAAAAGCTCAAACTTTAAAGATACTATGTGCCGTAAGGAAGGAGCCAAATATTATTGGACAGTACAAGAAGCAATATTATATAGCAGTTAACCCCATAAATATTGTTGTTAGAGCATCTTGATTCAAATCGCAATTGTGCATCAATTATTTACTATGAAGTCTTGGGCAAGATAAGGCTGGGTCTCAGTTTTTGCATCTATAAAATTGAAATAATAATTATACCTGTCTCATGGAAGGTGCTGTGAGGATGAAATGATTTAACTGTTATTTGTACATGTGTTCAGTACATAATGATCCCATTCCTCATGGGGAGTTGGTATGTGTGCATGACACACCTTAATTCTTTTTTCATCCCCTTCCCCTTCTCTCCCTCCTCTCTCTCTCCATCTCTTGGTTCCCTTCCCATTTGCAAAAGATCTATCTCTCTGTTTCATATTATCTATATTTTATTTTTCTTTTTGATTTGTTTATACTATGCATTTCTCATATAAAAGGTGATATTTAACCTTGTGCATCTGATTTGTTTCACTTAACATGATGGTCTCAAGGTGCATTCATTTTCCTACAAATGACTCAAGTTTATCCTTCTTTATGCAGAGTAGTATTCTATTGTGTATAAATGCCGCATTTTCTTTATCTACTTATCTGTTCATAGACAGATAAGTCACTTCCAAGACTTAGCTATTGTGAGCTGTGCTACTATAAACATCAGTTGTGCCACTATAAACACGGGTATGCATGTATCACTATAATACGATGTCTTTAATTCTTGGGAAGATACATAGTAGATGAATAACTTAGGGTTTTCCATACTGATTTTCATAGTGTCTGTGCTAGTTTACACACCTCCTCAACAATGTAGGAGTAGTTTTACATTTCCACCAACAATTTAGAAGGGTTGTTTTTTCCTCACAGCCTCACCAGCATTTGTTATTATTTGATTTCTTAATGATAACCGTTCTTTCTTGAGTAAGATGTAGTCTCAGTGTTATTTTAATTTGCATCTCTCTAATGACCAGAGATGTGAAACATTTTTTTCATGTATTTATTGGTCATTTGTACTTCTTCTAAGAAGTATCAATTCATTCCACTTGCCCATTTTTTGACTGGATTTTTTATGGGGGAGGCTAATTTTTGGACTGCTTTATAAATTCTGAATATTAGTCCTCTGTCTAAGGTATAGCTGGCAAACTATTTTCCCACTCTGTAGGCTTCCTCTTCACTCTCTTGATTGTTTCGTTTACTGTGTAGAAACTTTTTAATTTTATAAAATCCCATTTGTTGATTTTTTATATTATTTATTATGTGATTGGTGTTCTATTCAAAAAGTCCCTCCCTATTTCTATGTCATCAAGAGTTTTACCTATTTTATCTTCCAGCAGCGTAAGTATTTCTGTTTTGGTGTTTAGATCTTTGATCCATTTTGATTTTAGTTTAGTACATTGTGAAACGTATGGGTCTATATTCAATCTTATGCATGTTAATAGCCAGCTTTCCTAACACCATTTGCTAAACAGGCTACCTTTCCTCCAGCAAGTTGAGTTAATTTACTTAAAGGGTTGAGAGGGGTGCCTAGGGCAGAGTAAACTTCATTTTAGTGTTATCTCTTATGGCTAACAATCATAAGTGATTGCTTCTAGATGTGACAGCCAGAGAAGTCTCTATAGGAATATTTCCATTCATTCTTCAATGATAGGTACCACTAATACACATGAGGAAGGAAAGCAGGGATACATAGAACTGGGACAAATAATCAAACTGCATTTTAAAAACAAAAAGAGCAAAAAGTGAAAATGGCATGTCAGATAATAAATAGGGCTGCAAAGGTCAGGTAAACTAAATGCCAGTCTAAGATGTCTGACTCTTATCCATAAAGCAATGGAGAACTATCAAAGGATTTTGAATAGATGGCTATATAATCAAAGCAACAGATAAGTTTAGTAGCCTTTCATTCCATGGACTGTGGTATGAAGATTGGAGGAAACATGCCAAGGTAAGCAATACAATTATCTAAGTAAAGTATTGTTATGGTTTATGTCTAAAATGTACCCCCAATGCCTCATGTGTTCCCAGGTGGGACTGGTTGAATCACAGGTGTTTGATATTCTATTAAGGTTGCAATAGCTGGATTAGCCCACTGATTGGTGGATGATGGGGAGGCCATCATCTGGGTCTGAATGATAGGAAGGCCCACACTGGGTGTGTGTGATACCATTCAATAGGCCTATAGCCAGGATGGCACAAGAGGGAAAGGAAGGCTCACTGCTGCTGCTTCTTGTCTGCCCTGTCGTGGACTGTTTCTCCTCTGCCATGCCCCTCTGCCTTGGTACGCTGCTTTGGAGGAAACAATTGTGGGCTTAAGCCTCTACAAACTGTGAACTAAAATAAACCTTTCCTCCTTTAACTTGTGGTTATCGGGTACTGTGTCTCAGTGACAAGAAAAGTAACTAAGACAGGTATTAAGGTTCACAGGATAAGAATTGGTCACAAAAGAGATTATTACACCCTTGTAAAGTATAGATTCCTAAGAAAGTAACCTGCAAAAAAGAGAAATAAATAAAGTCTATGAAACACACAACCTACTAACGTAAAAATACATAGTCTGCCCCACTATAGTAACTGAGAATTGAAACCCTATTTATCCATTATTGTCTACCTGGAATGATCATTTTATATCCTTTTTTGTCTACCTGAAATGATCATTATATATAAATTCCTTAAGAAAACATTAGAATTCCTCCAAATCTCTGAATTTCTTTATCTCCAGGTCCAACGGCACACTCTGTGCTACATCCAAATCATATTGTTACCTGTCTCTGAAAATATACTGTAAAGCATGAAGTGCCGGGAAATGTCTGAGTTGTTTTTTATATTATTATTTCAACACTTCATATTTCTTTCTTTTAGGCCTGGCTCACAGACATATCTCTCCCTAGCATAGTCCTTTAATCTCCCCATCCAATCTCCCATGTCCAACTGAAATACTGCCTGTTCCATGAACCTTCCTCAGTCTCTTCAGCAGGAAATGATCTCCTTGAAGTTCTTGTCGTGTTATCCTTTTATAGCTATAATTTAATGCAAAATGCAGTAAATACTATTTGTGAACAAGGCATAACTATGTCACTATAATACATTTTTAATTAGAATAGTACTTAAAATTTTACAAAGTTATGTGTCAACTACATGCAGAAAAAGCTAATCCTTTTAAGCAACTTTATGGCACAAAAGACAAGAAAATTATTATTTTCTATATTCTTTACTCCTGATGAAAGATTAAATGAATTACCAAGGTTACATGACTCAACAGTAGAAGCACCAAGACATAAAACCAGACCCAGGGAACTTACTATCACATTTTCTCTTATACATTAAGCTCCTCTTTCCCACCCTCCCTGATCCCCAGATCTCAAAACCCTCACCTGGTTCCTGTGCCGTGTTTATGCTGGTGCAAGGAAGAGGATCTCCAAGGCATGCTATCCTCGAACAGAGAAGCCCTATGATTTCTATCTTTTAGTTTCCAAGTCATCATCACTGCACCTGCTTGTAGCAGATATCACTATAATCAGAACACTCTGCCTTCAGCCCACTCACCACAGTATCCAAGCAGTCACGGCCAACTGATCAAAGGTGCAGCCAAAACAAAGCCTATTTGCCATCCTGGATATAGGAGACAGAGAAACTGTCCATCTTGGAAGAGTAGAGACCGAATTATATACATGTACCATAGCTGACTAATACTAACTTAGTCCACTTATTTTAGTACAGTACCCGGCAAGCCATTGGATGTTCTTCCCCACTTCCACCCAGGGCAGGAAGAAGGAAAAAGGAAAAGGAAGAAGCCCTCGAAACTTCGTATAGTTCTATAATGTTATATGACTATACTTAAGAATTTTGTCTTTATCATTACTCAGTAATAACGGGTAGTATGTCAATTTTGTATTTTTTATTTTCTGGTTTCTGAGTTACTAGGTGCAAGAAACAACCTAAAAAAGATGGGAAATGATTGAATGGTACAAGACACTAACTCATGAAGTTTAATATTTCTTTCTGCTAAATCCTTTCCCTTGTCAAATTTTTGCCAGAATAATCAGTTATTTGGGGAATTATTAAACATAGTACTGAATCAAGCAAATCATCTACAAATAATATTACAAATACTATTCAGAGAAAGAAAATAACAGATGATTACATGCTTCAATGCAGTCTTCTTAGGATAGTGTTTTCTACTGAATTACATGATGTAGATCTTTAGGAAACTATTCTCCACTCCAAGAAATGCTCTTTTATAAACTGAAAAATAATCAGAATAATGTCCCCACACACATAGTACAAATTCTTGGTTGTCAAATTAGCATTATTCATTGAAATAAGAAATGTGCAGGGAGAATAATATTCAATGATATAATTTCACATTTTGAGGGCTTTTCTCACACTTCTTTTAAATTGTTATAGAAAATCCAATGTTCTCTATCTTTATTCTTGCATCTTGATTTTTGCATATTTATTGCTTTCTGATCATAAAAAAATGCATATTGTTATAAAAATTCAAGTATTTTAGAAAAGCATCACATGAAAAGCAAAGAATCTTGCAATAACTCAGAGCTGCTACTCTTCTAAAATCTCTGATGATAGCTCCAAATTTTCTCAATCTACTGTATTAAGTCTTTCAACCTCTATTCCTCTAAGATCTCAGAGACCCTGTTCCTCTTTCCACATCTCTCCTTCCCATAATTTAGGAGTCCTTCATAATTTAAATATGACCCTTTAGCCTCTTTCAACCCTACAATCATTCCCTCTTTTCCTACTTATCTGATCACATTCACTTCCCAGATCTGGTTTCTTTCCTTCTACTCAGTAAAAACCAGAGGAGTCTACTGTCCAAATATAATAAACACATTTGTTATCTTAAAAATCCTCTCTCCAATTTAAATAATTTCAATGTCTCCTTCCTTAAATATTTATCCAACCTGTTCAGTTGAATTTTTCTGTTCTTGTTCATGTCCTACTTCTCTGCTAATACTTCCTTGATTATGTCTGTTATTCCCTCTTCCTTTAGTTATTCTGATATGTTGGTGCTTTGTTTTTGACCCAGTATTTTCCTTACATTACATGATTTGACTCATCTGAATTATCTAATTAATCTCATGGCTTTTAAACAACCTGATACAGACTGGTAAATTTCAAGTCATATTTACCTTCAGCCTTAATGATATCTTCAGGTTCTACACTCATACATAAGCCTAGTCCCCAAAAGCATCTCAATATTGACACTGTTCAGAAATCATCATGGCTTCCTCCTATTCCCAACCCAAGAAACCTCATACTATATTACGTATCAGCTATTGAAATTCTTATCTAACTAATCATCCCAACAAGAAACAAGGCAGTAACCATTTACTTCTTCCTATTCTTCATTCTCTTTACAGATATAATCATTCATGCATACCTTGATTTTGTTACTCTTTCTCTAACTTAACTTCTTATAAGACTAGTTTTCTAGATTCCAACCTTAGCCCTCAAATACACTCCTCATTCTCTTTTCAATGATTTTAAAAAAATAATCAATGATTTTCTCCATAGTTTCTGTAATATGGCATGAAAAATACAATATTACTTATCAAATTTTTCTGCCCTGTCTCACAATATGTGATTCACAACACTAAACTACTTATGATTCATTGCATACATTACACACTTTTCCTATTATTACTCTCTATCTTTCTCCCTGTTCATGTTCATCTGCCTAATTCTTATTCATTCATTTTAAGGACAATTTAATGAAAGTTAGCATTTCATATTTCTGAAGTTCAAAGTACATCAGTGCTGGACGTTTTTCGTGGTAGGTGGTTAGATTGCTGTTGAGCAACCCCCTAGTGGGGTATAGAGAACTAAAAGTGTGGGAAGCAGCTGAGTTGGAGATCTACCACACAGTTGGGGCTACCACAATGCCAGCCCTGAGAACACGGAGCACCAGAGGTGCGTCACGTAAACAAGTTGTTGGGACTAGAGCAAAGTCAGTCCCGCAGGTGTCCAGCTTTGGTGTTCCTCCCTGCTGACTACAACACAGATAGCTTTGGAAATGCTTCATTTTCAGTGTTCTCAGCAAAACACTGAGACCTTACACTTTCGGCCCTGTCACATGCTTCCCCCTTTTTTGTTGTGTATAAACAAAAACACAGACCGAACTGGGTTGTTGCTGCCTCTCCATCAGACAGGTCAGGTCCCACCCAGGCTAGTTGGTTGTGTTTTGTTTCGTTTTGTTTTTATTTTGTTTTGTTTTATTTGCAGCACCATTGAACTCACAACCTCGCGCCTGCCAGACAGGCGTTTAAGCCATTAAGCCAAACTTGTAGCCCTACTCTTTTGAGGCAGAGTCACACTACTTACCTCAGACCGGCCTTGCGCTCACGTTGTAGCCCAAGCCGGCCTCGAACTCACAATGTTCCTCCTACCTAAGCCTCCCGAGTGCTGGGATTAAAGGCGTGCACCACCACTCCTGGCTTATCTAGTTTTTTCTTAATCTCCTGTCGTCCCCTCTCAGGATCCCTTCGGCAGCACAGGTGGCATTAAAGAGCTTGACAAAATATTTTTTAAGATTTTTACTGAAAACATAAGATTTAATAAGGCAGTGAATGTTTAAAGAGTAAATAATACAAGAAAGAAAAACAATACAAAGAGGTGACCTCAATTTTCACCGCAAGGCACTTTCTGATCAAAGTATAAATTAGTACAACCACTTTATGAATCTATTTGGCAATGCCTGTTAAAGGCAAACTACCCATACTTCAGTATCCAAGCAATTCCACTCTTTGTTATGTACTGTACAGTCACGTATGTCAAAACCCATGTAGAAAAAAAATGATAATAGAATTATCCATAATATCCCAAACTGGAAATAACTGATATTTCCAGTAAAGAATACAGTGCATGAATGATTTATATTATATTTATACAGTGGAATGTCATACATCAGTGAAAGTGATAAATTACTACTACACACAATAATGTAAATGAATATCTAACATGATATTGTAAGAAAAATTTCAACCTCAAAGAGTACATACTATAGTACTTCATTTATGTAAAACACAAAAACAGATGATACAAATGCATGTTAGAAGTCCAGATAGTGGTTTTGTTTGTAAAGAAAAGAGGACACAATAATTGTTCCCTGACAGTAGTCTAATTCTTGATCTGAATAGGGGCTGCCTGGAGGCATTCACTTTACGATCATTTTTCCAGCTGTATGTCTATAATTTGCACAAATTTTGGCATAATTGGTGTACTTCAACAAAAATTCCTTTTAAAAAGGAAAACTGGATATTTATATCTAAGTATACAATAGTATTATATACAATTAAAATGAATCTGACTATAAAGTATATTTTAGAGAAACAAACTCTTTTTGAAAGCTAGATCTCTGCATAGAAGCCATAAAAGCTATCACCACTAAATAACTGGGGATGGTGAATGCTTTAAACTGAAGCTGCTGGAAAGCTTTCTCTGTTCTTTGTAATAGGTAATTGCTTCCCTTACAATATTCTTCACTCTATACATGCCTAGGAGACCTTAAAGGGTGTGTGTGCGTGTGTATGTGTGTGTGTGCACATGTGTACTCGCTGACAGTATGAGACTATATAGGCATGTATGCTCCTTTCCAAGATCCAGATGTTTCTCCAGTCTTAAATTTGGTAAAATTCATGTTGCAAGAGTTTTGTCTTCAAAAGCAAGAACAGGTTAACTATCAACATTGACCAGTGCATTTAAATGCTTAAAAAATCATGTCTAAATGATCTTCCTTTAGCTTACAGTCTGGCAGGATTGCAGAAGAGATAACAGCTGAGAAGGGGGAGGGTTTTCTTCTACCTCCTAAGTACCTGTTGGCTCTTCTTAAAGCTCCCATATTTACTGCTCACTCACACAGATATTGCACAAGTTCCTTGGACAGGCATTATAGGGCAGCCACAGCCAATGGCCATAAGAGGAACTCTCACATGTGCTTTCTCTCCCAGAGAAGACCTATGCTCCTCTATAACCTCCTACAAAAAAGGCTTAACATATTTACTGATTGTCCAGTACATATCCTCTCTGAAAGAGAATTTTTATCCAATTCCAATAGGGATTCTGAAATTGTGAAAGTTCCTCACTTTGTACCTCTGCTAAATGTACCTTTGCTTAGCTGCACTAGATTTGAGTTTCCACTATGTAAAACTACTCAGGACCACAGATCCTATAAAACTGAGGTTTTTCTGGATTTCTTTTGTCAGTATCCTTCCAGGAGCCAAAATCTGACCACTGTGAAGTGTTGCTGAAACTTTTCCCTAAATTAAATTACTATATTTGTCTATTGACTTTCTTGCTGTTTGTCTGACTATCTGAAATTCCAAATGAGTCATATTTTCACACTATTGTTTTTCCTATCATGAATTGCTTCTCATTTTTAAATAAACAATTTGCACATTTATATCAAATGCTTCCTGACAGTTTCCCACCTTCCCTGAGGCAAAAGTAATTCCACCTATAGATTGTATAGTCAGCCCCTGGCCCACAAGGCCTCACAATGCCATTCTCACCTGTTGGTCCCATGTAGATTTTGGACTATCCTAGCTTACACATGTAAGCTAATTCTTTGTAATAAGTTTACATGCGCATATTTATATATTATATGTGTGTTTATACATACATAAATATGTCTGAACTTCTGATCCACAGTATTCCATGTATATCATGTTAAAATAGTTATTATCTTATACCACAGTAAATTATCTGTTCTTCAGTAAAAAATAATCAGAACATTACCTGTTACTCAGCCATCTTCTAAAGATTTCCCTAAATCACTGCAAAATACTGACTACATATACTTTGCATCTCTATCATGCTTAAGATAAAAGGGAAATTACGACGCTGTTCCTGAATCCAAACATAGTTACTCATTACATCACTGGCCTTTAAGTCTCAAATATTCTTTTCTGTTTTATCAAGATTACATCAAAATATGTGACAAAAACTTTCTTATCTATTCCTAAAAAAGGCAACTGTATTTATAACATAAATTTCCCTTCTATCATGTGATTTTATTATGTGAGCACCACATAAATAATAATGATAGCACATTAACAGTAATAGGCATTATTTGTCTAGACGTAGCCTCTATATTTTCATAGAATTCCTACTCTAAAAGTTTCCCCATTCTTGTCTCCTTTTTTTTTTGAGAGTCCCTTTAGAAGTTCCTCTCAAACACAAAAACATGTTCTATCTCTACTTAGTGTGTGCACTCTATTCATTTTTCCCTAGGCTTCCTCAACACCCTTGTGGAGTGTCCAGTGTTGAACCTGTCACTAATCATGAATGCAAAGTCTTGCAAGTATGGCGCA
>RJWM01052753.1:0-10022 GCA_004363535.1 Dasyprocta punctata | reverse complement strand
TGAACTTATTTTAAGAAGGTTAGATATACCTTCTATTGATTGCAATTTTACTTCTCTTTTTAACTTGCCTCAAAATGGTTTTCTTAGATACTGTGTAAAGTAACTTGACCCAGTCCCTGCCTAGAACAACGCTTTGTTGTAATCAGAAACTTTCAAGTTAACAGGTATTTTCTTAATTCCAACAGTGTTCAGGTAGAAGCTGTATATCCATGTATCTGTGCAACATTACAGAAGCCCTAGGTTATCCTTAGCCCTTCAGAAATCCTCAAAATTCTCTTTCTCTCTCCCTCCCTCCTTATCCTCTCTCTCTTTCTTTCTTTCCTTTTCTTTCTTTCTCTTTCTCTCTCTCTTTCCTTCCTTCCTTCCTTCCCTCTTGTCTTTTTTGTGGTGCTGCAGATCAAATCTAGGACCTCATACTACCTAAGCAAGGGGTCTACCCTAACCCTACCCCGAAATGCGGATCATCACTATGAGTTGCTAGACTCAGTCGCAGATCCACAAGACTATATACTGCCTAATGTTACGCATGGCCCTAGAAATCAGATGGCAGTCGCCTTTACTGCTGGTGTGCTAAGCTGGAATAGGATGAGACTGAACTATTTAGAATGATGCTCCTAATCTTAAACTGGATAGTTATTAAATGAGCTTTTATACATTTATCAATGTTATTTGCACTATATACTTAACATTTGTGCATTTTCTTGAAGGCAGATTATACTTTTAAAAAGTACTATTTGAAAAAGTTATGTAGGTTGTGACTTGGATCTTGAATTGAAATTTAGAGAGGAAGTTAACACAGATAAAAAAAAAAAAACAGCCAGGTATGGGTACATGGCAGAAGAGATAGATATAAGTGTAGTACATAGGATATATATGATATTTTCCAACATCAGTGTTTGTCCCACACATATTAAAAATTTTAGATGTTAATTATAGTAGAAATGGCAATGATGTGCTTGCTAAGTTTAAATTAATTGATAGGATATCCTGCAATTCTTAAAATGAGTTTCCAGAATGAACTGCTTCATCAAGTCTTGGTCTCACCAAGAATTTTTCAGTAGTGTTGCCTCGGTAGAATTTGAGAAATAAAGAACTGCCAGCAATTTTTCTACAGGTAAAGAGCTAATGGCCACCTAGGAAACTTTTCTTACCAGTCATTAAGTGTGATTTCCAAGTCACTTTTCTCTGTGACTCTCAAGTACTTTCTGGACTAAAGATGAATCTAAACCATTTATTTATTTATTTATTTATTTATTTATTTTTTGCAGCACCGGGGATCAAACTCACAACCTCACACCTGCCAGGCAGGCACATAAGCCACTGAGCCAAACTCCCAGCCCCAGTTTTTTTGAGACAGGGTCGCACTATGTAGTTCAGGCCAGCCTTGCATTCGCATTGTAGCCCAAACCGGCTTTGAACTCACAGCACTCCTCCTACCTCAGCCTCCTGAGTGCTGGGATTAAAGGTGTGTGCCACAACGTCCAGTTTAAACCATTTATTCTAAAAAAAAACAAAAAAACAAAAACAAAAAAAAACTATACTAATTAGCCTAAATCAGGCTGTTTCATGATATGTAGATGCATAAAGTAATAGTTTTGGCCACACAGCAGGTCTTTTTGCATATTATGGTCAGGAGATACCTGACAATGTATTAGTTAAAAATAAATAAAATTTTCAAAAATGAAAGAAATCTGTAATCACAGAACTCTGGGATACTGAGGCAGGCAGATTACAAGGTTAAACTCAGCTTGGGCAACTTACTGAGAACTTCTCTCAAAATGAAAACAAATAAACAAGCAAACAAGCAAACAAAACCAAAGGCTGGGGACGTAACTCAGTGTAGAGCTCCTGGGTTCTATCTCCAGTCCCAGAAAAGAAATGTAAAGGCTAACCATTTTCGGATTTCATAAATAACATTCTAAATACTGTCTAAAAATGATTAGGCTGAAAGAGTACACAGACAGAAAATACACGTTCATATGAGGGTGGGGGGAAGGAAGACATAAATATAGAAATACTTGCATGTCATTTTGGTGTTCAATTTTGAGGTGGGTGATGGGGTTCTGTATTGGGCTCTCAATGAATCCAAGGACTTAATGTACCCTAACTACTAAGCAATTACACAAAAGTATTCAGACCCATAAGAACAACTCTCTTCCTCAAATCTTCATTTGCCATGGACAGGGATTTAGGGGTGAGTACAAAGGAGAAGAGGGCTTTATAGCTGATGACTGCATTTTGTATTTTGTGCCTCCTCCTCCTCCATCCTCGTCCTCATTCACCTAGTTCGCTTTGACTCTTCTTTCACCTGGAAGGTCACAGGGCCTTCCTCAGAGAAGCTTTTCCTGAGCCTCTCCTCCCACAGGTTCCTCCTCCCTCCAGTCACACTTGCTCAGCTTCTCCTTTGCAACATTCATCACAGTGTTAGTATCTCTCTTACTCTCCAAACTCCTGAATTCCCCAAGATGCAAGGATTGTGTCTGCTTTCTCTCAATCTGCAGCTGCAACAGGTGTAGTGCCTGGCGAGTAGCAGATGAAGATACGTGCTGAATGAATAAATGTGTGGGCAAACTAGTGCATGAACAAGACGGATAAGGTTTTGAACACCAGCTCTGAGAAAAGCATTGACTGCTTCCTTACAAAAAGTGGAGATGCCACGCCACTCCACTTGCCATTTTCTCTCCTCCTGGTTTTCTTGTTCCAGCCCTATCCTACATCCCACCTCTGTAAGGGGGTCCTTTGGAAACTGCAAGAAATTTCTTTGTATATAAATATGTAATATTTCCAAACCTGAGAAAGTGAAAAAGATCATACACAAACTCAGTACTTCTGGTTTTATGGGTCTGTGTAGGTTAATAATGCTAAGAAAATAATTCGAGTGTAATTGTCATAATGAAAGCTATTATCCAATATCACACTATTGTCTAATGACTATACAGAGGGGTGCTTTTTTACACAAAGTCACTCAGGTCCCAGACCATCTTTCTCCTCGGATCTCTCTTGATCTTCGAATCCACTGCATTGATCATTGACTGGCATGGGACTGTAGATGGGGTAAAGCACTTGCACTCCCCCGCCCCCACTGACCATGACTTAGACACCTGTCCCTGTCACTGTAAGACGGGCTGGAAATGCAGCCTATTCTGTACCTAGGAAAGAGAGACGAGCCCGTGAATGTTGGTGGAGATATTGGAACTACAACCCTGGGATTGCTGGATGCTCCTCCTTCATTTACTTCCTTCCTGAGTCAAATCACACCGTTCAGAGGAGGGCAAATCTTCCCGGGTTGTCAGCCTCACGTGGCTCTGACTGACGATCCTATTGTATCAGCCATCTGACAAGGATTCCAATCTCACATGTAAACCACACTTTGTAGAGTTACTGCATTGCTTTCTTATCCTTCCATGCTTCAGTAAATACTTGGTGTTCTAGCACCTTGTCTAGACTCCAGGTTATCACTGCAGAACTCCCCTCGAGGTCTAATGCCCTCAGTTATGGGACATCAGACAGAATGTCCCAGACATAAATAACACTCCTGTGCCATTACTAGTGGCTCTGTGCTGCACAATGTCATGTATTCAGAGTGCCTAATCCCTCCGTTCTGGTGATCATTTTCCCCTCTCATCTTTAAAGCTCTACCTCTAGCATCCCACCTTCTATCAGGAGCTGAACCCACACCAGTGAGAACTGGAAGACACCTGATATATAGGACCTACCACCTCTTTTGTCTGGGTATCAGTGAGAATTACAAAGCCTGGAATTGCATTTTTCTACATGGTCATAACAAAGGGCATACAGAAAACTATGATAAATGGTTTTTTGATTGAGTGAATGTCCTTGCCACCTTGGCCATGACTCAACGATGTCTAACTTGCCAAAGGCTTTAGTTACTAGGCTTTTGGGGATTTAAAACCCTTACTCGTGACTGTATTATACAGTATCACAATTTTAAAAAATAACACTTAAGAGGAATATATTCACTCAGTGAAAACAAATATTTTTCCATCGAGGACCCTATTACTCATAATTATTTCTCACTTTATATAAAATCTTGGGACTCCAAAAGAAACCAAACAATTCAATGCTGATAATTTGGTTAAATTTACCTGTGGCTAGTTAGCATGTTGTAAAAGTAACTGATTCAGAGATTTTAGACATTACTTGTACTTTCATGTACACAAAGGAAGCCGTCTCTGAGAACTGGATTGTCGTCATGAAATGATCTCTCATTCCCCTTCACCTTCATGCAGGTGACCCTGCTGCCCTCTCTGGATGTTGAGATTGGCCATGTGATTGGGTTCAGCTTTATCACAAGCAGAGTGAGTAGAGGCGGGACTCAATTCCGTGCCTGGCTTTGGGCCATGTGGTACCAGCAGAGGTGGCACAGTGGATGTGAGAAATGTGCTCTAAAGGGGTCTGTTGTGCTTGAGGCATTGCCATGAGGACAGCACAGGCCGAGACAGTGTGCACAGGAGACAAGTGAAACAGAACCACTTCAGCTGAGGTCCCGCAGGTGACCCAACTGGTGTGATAATAGATCCTTTTAGTTCAAGTTACTGCACTTTGGGGTTGTAGTGATGCACTGATATTTAATGTGTGATTGTCTTTATGTGGTGCCTCTCTCAAACCATGCAAAGCTAAGTGGTAAATTACTTCTGAATGAGGCATGACACCTTGAGCCAATCCAGACTGTGGGAAGTAGACTCTGGGAAGAAATTTTAATTAACTATTCTTGCAGCTAGTAACACAAGCTTTTTGTTGTTGTTGTTGTTGTTGTTTTTACAAACCCTGCATAGGTTGAAAGGGATATAGGAAAAGTTACATATAAAAGCTCAAATTCATTAATATAAATTCACAGAGTCTGTGAGATAGGAGAAAAGCTGCAGGGGAGGTAAATAATTAGGGTACAAATTTCTAATAATTGTATGCAACCTGAGTATATTTAGTACCATAATTATAAATGTAATTTATAGTAATGGTGTCTTCATGCTAACAGTTATTAGTTTAATAAATCTGCTGCTGTAATAAAGCGGATGCTATTACTGAAACAGCTCTCTAATTGAAGGGTTATTATTATAGTCATTTTGGAATAGAAACAGTAAATAAGTGGTGGTACTGTTAAGAGTCTGGGGCTCTTTCTCTAGGGCTGAATGTACGGAAAATTCTTTCTCAACAGCAATACTTTAGGTTTTAACTTTAATATTGTGTTTTCTTTTTTTTTTCTGACTTTCATAAGCTAATCAGCATTCATGAATACAAATAGTTTTTGATCTAGAGCCCTGTTATTCAAATACTCAAAATGTGTTCTGTGGACCAGCAGCTTCAACATTACCTGGCACTTATTAGAAACCCTGAATTTTATCCAACCTCTGAATTACTGCAGAATATTAGTTTTAACAAATACATCAAGTGATCTGCATGAATATCAATGTTTCAGGAAAGTTATGTACTACTGTACCATAAAAAAGAATAAGCTTGAGTCATTTGTAGGAAAACAGACACACGACAAGATCATACTGGTAAGTGAAATAAATCAGACTCACAAGCTTAATCCTGCATACTTTCTCTTATATGAAAAACTCACAAGATAAATAAACAGCAAAATAAAAAATAGATAATAGGAAATAGGCAGGTAGATCTTTCGCAAAGGGAAAGCAGACCAAGAGATGGAGGAAGAGGGAGAGAAAAGAGAGAAGGCAGATGGGTCATATGTAAAGACACTAACTCCCTACAAGGAATGTAATCATTATGTATTAGAAGCATGTACAGTACTAACAAAAATAATAATGGGGGGAAGCAGAATTATGATTTACATCTAGATGTTCCCCCCAAAGCCTCATGTGCTCAAAGATGGGGCTTTGGGAGGTGACTGGGTCATGTGGTGCTACCCTTATGGGTAGATCAGTCCACTGATTGGCTAAATGTGTTGTTAGGAGGTGGGGTATGGTGGGGGGCATGGCCTGGAAGGGTTTATCTCCCTCCCTGAGGCTCCCTTAGCTCTCTGCTTCTGGGCTGCCTGAGGTGAGTAGCTTTTCTCCATGGCAGGCCCTTCTACCATGAATCTGGTGCCTTCAAGCCAGCTGACTATGTACTGAAACTTCTACAAATCATGAATCAAAATAAACCTCTTTTCCTTAAATTGTGAAAGTAGGGTATTGTGTCTCAGAAACAAAGAAAGTAAAAAAATAAGCATGGGCCTGAGATATCCATTTTGAGCAACTATTTTCATGTGAAATGAAAATAATACATGAATATGCAAAGCCTAGTGGTGGAATGTGCCTATAACCCCAGCACTCTAGGGGCCTGAGGCAGGAAAATCACAAGTTTGAGCCTCCCCTGGGAAATTTAATAACTTAGTGAGACCCTGTTCCAAAGTAAAAGAAATACAAAGGTGTTAGTGGGAGAGAGTCTGAAGATGTAACTCAGAGAGAAGGCCCTGGGTTCAGTCTGAGGGAAGAAAAAGAATGCTGACTTTTAAATATTATGTGTGACATATCATGAAATTAGTGAAAATATAATGTTTAACTTTTTGCCATGATTTTCTTTGTTAGGGTAGAAATGACACAGTAGGGTAATAGAGCTTCAGACATTATTTAGGGATAGGGTTTCTTGTTTTATTATTTGTCTGTTTCTTAATACTATGCTTTTGATTTTTAGCTCTGATAGCCCTTTTATTATTTCCTCTGAAAGTATTTTGGTTCTATTTTCATCCAACAACTTTAGGGATTTTAGGGACGATTTTCAGATGATTATACCAACTGGTAGAAGGGGAACAGAATTCTTACAGTATTTTAATGGTAATATGACCCTCTTGGTTTCAGACCCTGTGGTATATATCTTCGTTCTGAATGTCCAATCTAATCCAACACACTTGGAACATCAAAATGAAAAGAACTACTTACACTGTTAGAAAATATAATTTTTATTGCAACTCACCATGAAAATAGTGTTGATTCAAGGCATTGTTGTCACTTCATAGGTTACCTTCTTTTTTTTTCCCCTCTGTCTTTCTATCTTCTTTCTTTCATTGATGAGGACTGAATTCAGGGCCTCGAACCTGCTAAGTACCACATTCTACCTCTCAGTCACACCCCAATCCATAGATGACTTTTCATACGTGTGAAAACACTTGTGTGCTGTTCACTACCACAGTGCACACGTGTAGCCAAGGACCGTGGTACTGACTGTGCAGCTTGATGGATTCCTGCACATCTGTACGCTGTACGACCTCCTCCCGTAACAATGAATATGCCCCATACACAGTGTCAGGCTTCCTCTTTGCTTTTCTCTTTAATTAATCTTGGCTGTTTTTAATTTCATAACTCTGGAATTGCATAGTATATGCCTGCATGGGTCCTGACACATTTTAAGTTCTTTGATTTAAACATTTAAAAAAGGAAAAAAAAAAGTTTAAAAACCGAAGCCATTATGCTAAGTGAGATAAGCCAGGTACACTACGACAAATATTATGTGTTCTCACTTTTATGTGCAATCTAAAAATTTAAATACATAGAATCAGACAGTGAAATGATGGTTCCCAGAAGCAGGGAGGAAGATGGCAGGGGAAAGAAAAAAAAGGACAAGTTCTTTAAAGGACACAAGGTTTCAGTCCATGCAACATATTCTGGTGATCGTTTGCACAGCAGGGTAGCTGTAGTCAGTAATGTGTTGCAAATTTCAGAATTGCTAAAAGAATAGATTTGAAATGTTCCTACCACAAGAAATTATAAGAAAAGAAATGAGGGCTGGGGATTTATCTCAGTGGCCTAAGTGCCTGCCTGGCAGGCACGAGGTTGTGATTTCGATCCCCAGTACCAAAAAAAAGAAGAAAAAAAGAAAAAAAAAGATGAATACATTAATAATTAGCCTAATTTATTCATTCCACGTGTGTATACAAGAAGCACCACATTGTACCCCATAAATACATCATTTGCCAATAAAAACAAAATAAAATAAAATGAAGTCCTACTTTAAAAGTAAGGAACAAAAATTTGACACCACTTAAATTCTCCAATAACCTAAACATTTTCAGTTAAAAATACTTTGGAGAATTTTGGGGAGGTTTATGCTTTATCTTTTCCTTTATAATGGAGATTGTACCCAAGGCCTTTGCATTGAGCTATACCACAGTTCTGCTACTTTTACTACTTTTTTTGCGGGGGGAGAGTGTCTTGTTAAGTCACTAAATTCTCCAGGTTGGTCTCAAACTTGTGATTCCCCTGCCTCACCTTTCCAGAAAGCTGGGATTGTTGTGTACCACCATGTCTGGCTAGGTTTGCATTAAAAGTTTCAATTCTTCATTTACACACCCAGAGAAGAGAAAACTAAATTATTTTATAACACTAGTTTTACAAACATGAAACAGATTAATGGAAATTGATATAGAAGATATAGTCTTAATCCTATTATTTGATATCAGATTATTGCTATATAAACATATTGAGGTTTCTCTGATAAATATTCATCCTACCTCAATGGTGCAGAAATCTACTAAAAGTAATGGTTCTGCATCTAATTTTGTAGGATTTTAATCAAAAGTTTATATCATTGCTTTAGTGCCAAAAGAACTAATAGTCACAAATGCAATAAATATTTCGATTTGGCAGTTTTTCGATTATATGGAACTTGAGAACACAAACCTCTTCCTGCTTCTATTTAAAATAACTGTTGGGGTAGCTGGAGACATGGCCAGTAGAGGACTCGCCTATCGTCCTGGAGGCTCTGGGTTCCACACTGAGCAATGTAAAACAGAGGAAACCTGCAAACTGCATTTCTTTGCTAAGGACAAAACTTACCAATTGGGAGAAAATACCTGCCAACTGTATCTGATAAAGAGTTACTATCTAAAATATGTAAAATACTAAAAAACTCAACACAGGGTAAAAAAAAATTAAAAATGGGCAGAGGATTACAACGACATTTCTTAAAAGACACATAAAAGACCAACAGGCTTATGACAAAATGCTCAATATTTCTAACCATCAGGGTAATGCATATTAAAGCCACAATGAGCTATCAACTCATACAATTTGAGACAGCTATTATAAAAAGCCAAAAGATAACAAGTATTGACCAGGGCAGAAGGAAAGGGAAGCCTTGTATACTGTCACAGGAATGTAAAATTAGTAATAGTTTCTCGAAAATGGTATAGAAGTGTCTAGAAAAGGTGAAAAGAGGATTAGCATACGAGCCACCAATCCCACTACTGAACACCCATCCAAAGGAACAGAAATCAACATGCTGAATAGATATCTACATTCCCGTGTTCAGGATAGCACCATTCACAATAGCAAAGCTAGGGAATCAACCTAAATGTCCATCGGTAAATCAATGAATGGGTGGGCAAAGAAACATATGGTAACATTGGAATACTGTACCATTCTGTTTTGAAAAAGAAGGCAATTCTGTCATTTGCAATAATGTAGATGCATCTAGAGGACTAGTGTCCTCTTACTGAAATAAGCCGCACGGAAAATTGCTTTCATATGGAGAACCTTAAAAAAGTGAAATTTATAGAAGTGGAGAGTACAATGGTGGTTACCAGAGGCTAGATAGAAATGTTAATCAAAAACTACAAAAATTTAGTTGAAGAGGAGAAATAAACTTTCAAGATCTATGCAGAACATGGTGACCTCAATTAATATTAATGTGTATTTCAAAGTTGCTTAGAGCAGAGATTTTAATTTCCTCAATTAAAAATGATTAATATGTGAGGTGATGGATATGTTAACAAGTGTGACATAATCATTCCACAGTGTGTACATAGTAAAACACAATGTGTCCCATAAAAATTGATTTTTGTCAATTAAAAATAAATATTTCAGCCGGGCGTGGTGGCGCACGCCTTTAATCCCAGCACTCGGGAGGCTGAGGTAGGCGGAGCGTTGTGAGTTCGAGGCCGGCTTGGGCTACAACACAAGGCCGACCTGAGCTACATAGTGCGACCCTGCCTCAAAAAAACCAGGGCCGGGAGTTTGGCTCAGTGGCTTAAGCGCCTGCCCTGGCAGGCGCAAGGCTGTGAG
>RJWM01052752.1:0-10024 GCA_004363535.1 Dasyprocta punctata | reverse complement strand
AGACCTCTTTTGAATGACATATTTTTGCTTATTCATGATTTCTACCTCAAGTAGAGCACTCTGAGCTAATACACTAAGGCTCAGTAACACCAAAGGCTGCTGGCACTGAAAGCAGCCAGGGCTGGCAAGGCTGAAGGCAGCCAGCAAACACAGAATGATGAAAAGCAATAGAGAATTTCCCAGAGCTGCCGTCTCTTATGGCTGGAAGGGTTCTCAAGGCCTGTGAGCGGCTCCTGCTGCAAGCAGCAGCAAGGGCTGCTAACACTAACAGCCAACAGCTGCTGGCATTCAAAGCCCCGAGCTGTTATCACTAAAAGAGCGACCCTTTGCCAACCCGTAATTTCTACATGAATTGAGCCGAAGAACCCTCAGCCAGTTGTAATATTATGGTAGCCCATATGGGGCCCCTCCCCTTCTGAGGACCCTGAAGACGATGGATAATGGTGACAGTTGTCAGCAATGCAGAAGCAGCCAAAGAACTAGCTTATGTCTCATTTCCAGCTTACATGAGACTAGAGGCCCACAGTAGTGGATGCTTCTGGCTCTGGAAAGAGAAACTTGGGTGGTCATCACCACCGGGGGACAGCTGGCAGGGCATGGAATCCCAGAAAGCCCTCTCGGTCCACATTCACTCTGACCTCACCAGGTCTCCTGTTGTCTGGGGTGTGGAGACATGCTCCTCCCTGGCAGTTAGTCAGAGAGTGTGTGTGTCGGGGGAGGGGTACTCACAGCACCCATGAGTGCCACCCCGGAGCCCACGTTGATGATTGTGGGAATGATGCTGAACTTCCCTGCCTGGAAGACAGAGAGAAGGTGGGTGAGTGAGGCAAACTAAACAGACACATCCGGAGATTCTCCCACCCGCCTGGCCCACCCTGCCTCACCTCGGAATGGGAAGGCCACCCACACACCTTGCCATTAACTATCACATCAATGCGGATCCCGTAGGCTTTCATCAGGTTGCGGAACTCCACCCCAGCTGAGTCTCGGTAGTATCTGGCAAACCTGGGGGAGAAAGGGCCTAGGAGAAGGCACGGCCTGCCTGTGCGTTCCCTCTTTGGCAGCACAGATGTGGCAGCTTTGGGGACTTCTAAGCACTCCCAGTATCCCGGCTCTCAGCAGCCCCAAGAGAGGGCCACTGACCCTCCCCCCGAACCAGCCATGAAGATGCATGCAAACCCTTTGCCAAGGTACCAGGCCTTTCCCACTGCACTGAGCCAACCCATGGGGCACCACGACAACACCAGGGCAGGAACAGACATCCTTCTCCGGGACAGAGGTGTTCGCTATGCTGTCCTCACCACTCTCCTGGGTCCTCGCCACACTTCAGCTGTGACTCCCGTACCTCCTGCTGACACCCACCCTAAGCCACGAGTGTCACAGTGCCGGGGCCCAGGCAAGGATACCAAACATGGTCAGGGCCGCAAAGTGGCACAAGGCAGCAATTACCTGAAGTTGTACCCGGAGGAAACAGATTTTGCGTGTTTGTTATCCAGACGGTTAAAAGAATAGCGCGGATGGCACTCAGAGGCAGCTTTATCAAGGTCGCAGTTCCATTCAATATGAATTCCTATCACTCCTCCCTGGATACAAGAGACAAGGATCAGTGCCCAGAGCTATCTGGAGACACATGGAGGCTGGCCCTGCACCAGACATGAACCAGACAGAAGAAGGGCTCAGGCCAGACACGCCCTATTGAACCAGTCTTTGGGAAGATTCTAGCCCCACCCGTGCAGGCCAAGAAAGTTGCCTCACCCCAACCACAGCGCATCTCACTTCACTTTTCAGGAGAGCAGGGAGTTAACCACTTTATAGAGCGACACCTGACAAATGAACAAGCGTGTGTCCATGGGGGCTCCTTCTGACTCCATTTGAGCTGATGGTTTGGTGAGTTCTCGGAGGCGGGTGGCTGTGCAGGGCCACCCCTACCCTATTGTCTCATCCTTGCATAGCCCAGGTCCCAGGGGCAGCTCCCCGAGCACACACTACTCACCTCCAGAGCAATGTCCTGGAAACTGCTCCCTGCCCACTGGACCACGGACCCCAGCCGGAAGATGGGGCAATAGTGATTGTTGGGGCCAAAGCGACAGGATTTCAGAAAATCTTTGTTATTTGTTTCCAGTACATTGGCCCTGGGTAGAAGTCGAGAATGAAGATGAGTCAGTGGGCCCTGACCTGACCTAACTAACCCCTCCTTCTCACATCCTGTGCTCAGTGCAAACTGAGAACTGAGAACCCGGGCCGCCCCCACTGCAGGGCCACCCAGGTTTGGCCACATAAACATGCACACGCACCCACACACATCCCCAGGGAGGCCCAGCCAAGGCCCCACCCCTGGGCCCCAGTGGTCAAGCCCCACCTACTTGGAGAAATCGAACTTGGGAAAACGAATATAGTTCTTTATGAAAATGGTGAAGTCTTCAGCATCCCTCAGGAGTGGCTTCCTGAAAAGCAATCCAAGACAGCCTGAGCAGAAGGCCTGACCCCACCACCACCACTCCCCCAGGCCTGGGGCAGGGCTGAAGCCTACTCCCTGGTCGCCTGGAGCCTTTGCGAAGGACAATCCGTTTGCTTGTGCCGGGTTAGCCCTCTGATCTCTCCGGAATGTCCTGATTCTCCCTCAGAATGGAGCTCCCCTGGGACTGGCACATCTCCACCCTCAAGCGGGACTCAAACTGGCAACTCCTTAGGGGCCCGAGGCGGCAGCCACTCACTTGGGCCTGGACTGTGTCTCCACTGGGCACCAGGCGAAGATCTCACACGTGCCCCTGGTCGAGTTGCCCACCCGCAGACAGCGGCCAGTCTTCACGCCTGCAGGGGAGGGACAGGAACAAGGCCAGGAGCCTCCCGGCTCCAGACTCCCTGCACCCCCCTCCAGCTATGGCCATCCCATCCCAAACCCTCACCATTTCCAGCTATAACAGGCTCCCCAGCATGGCAGTCGTGGTCCTGAGAACACATGCCATCAGGAATGCCTTCACGCTGCCAGAAGAGAAAGGTCCCTGCATGGGGGGCCCCAACTCAGGGCCACGCCCCACCCAGGGGTTACAGGAAGAGCTCCTCCCAGGCCTGGACCATACACCCCTTGAGAGCCTGCTTCTCCCCCACACGATATAGACACGTGCACCAGTGCACGCAGACCCCAGGGACCCTTGGAATACACAGAGGCCACTGCTTCAGTAAAAGGGCCGACCCCACCAGAGCTGGCAGCTCCTACACCCGCCTCCGCTCCCCATGCCAAATCGAACCTCAGCACAGGTGCTCTGCCGCTGGTTGGCGGTCACGATCAGGTTAGTGATCACAAAGAAGACGTTATCTCCCTGAGGAACCACAGAGGGGGTTAGGACCCTCTTTCCCAGGGCTGCCTGGCAGGGCGGGGGCCTCTGCATGGTGCTGGGGAAATAGGGCCATAAAATTGGTGGACTTTGCCTACAAACCCCAAGTGCCCTTGCCTCTTGAATTCCTACTCTGATCGCCACCCCCAGAGTCCAAGCTTAGACATGGGAAGAGAAGGGGCAGTAATAGAGTTGCTCTGGCTGAGGCCTGAGATGACTGAACAAACCGGGAAGCTAGTCCCAGGGGCAATGGTACCTAAATGAGGAGCTCTTTGTCCCCGGTCATCTGATGATAATGACCACATGGTCCCAACACACCCCGAAAACTGGGAACAGGGTTGGCATGCCAGGCACAGAAAAAGAAGGCAGGGGTTTGGCAGGGGAAAAGGGTTGTAGACAGGGCCTTCATCTACGTCCTCGACTAAGGGAGACGGTGGATAGAGGTCCCTGGGAGCCCAAGCAGCTTTCTGTGTGACCCACCCCAAGCCAGGGCTGGAGGGACAGGCAGGGCTCAGACCTGGGGGGGGATGACGTAGTCTGCAACATCCCAGAGACGCTCCCCGAGCTCCGAGGTGTTGGTGTAGGCCACGCCCTTGACTTTAGTGACAACAGCACTCTGCAGGGAGGTGTCAGTGTCTTGATAACCCTTCTTTATCACGAACACCCATCTGCAGGAAGGGGTCAGCAGGTGGACGTCAGCCACACCGCTGCCCCCGGGGACATTTCCTGGACCCAGGCCAGAGCGGGAGTCACAGCAACTCTGAGGTGAGGCGGAGGCAGGTTCAGAGGTCCAACTGGCCTACCAGTTCCTAGGCAGGGGTCACAGCCACCGCTGCCTGAAACCCAATTCTGCAAGCAGCAGAGGCGGCCAGCAACCCCAGAGGCAGAGGCGCTAATGAGGTAATGCGTGCTGGTTTCAGAAGCAAGGCAGGCCGGGGCTGAAACCAGCTCAGCTGAGCGCTGGCCACGTGACCCCAGGCAAGCTGGTCCACCTGGGGAACTGTGAGTTTCCCAGTGTGACCCGCCAGGAGCTGTGAGGGTGGTCACATGACAGATGGTGCCTAACCTGAAGCCAGTCATGAGGTAGCCTCAGAGTAATCCAAACGGAGGGGCAGCTTGTGAAATATGATCACAAAATCCTGCATTCTTTGTTCCCCACAACACAAGCAGCAAAAAAAGAAAATAGGTAAATTGGTGCTTCATCAAAATTAAAAACTTCGCCCATGAAGAAAGTAAAAAGGCAACCCACAAAATACCTTATCTGAGCCAGGTGTGCACTAGCTCAGATAATCCAGGTGTAATCCTAGCAGATGCGAGGCTGAGGCAGGAGGATTGCTGTGAGTTTGAGGTCAGCCTGGGCTATACAGTGAGTTGAAGGCCAGGCTGACTATATAGCAAAACCCTGCCTCAAGCAAAAACCAAAATACACACATAGGGGAAAAAAAAAAAGCACCTTATCTGATAAGGTGTTAGTATTCAGAATAGAAAAAGAAACTTTAAAATACAACAATTTTGGGGGGGGGAGGGGTTACCAAGAATCAAACTCAGGGTCTCGCACTTTCCAGGTAGGCACTGTGCCACTGAGCTACTAAAATACAGCCCTAAAACACAACAATTTTAAGAAGCCAAATAACTCAGATTTTAAATGGGAAAAAAGTGGACACAGGGGCACATGCCTGTAATCCTTGCTACTCGGGAGGCTGAGGTGGGAGAAACATAGGTTCTAGTCCAATCTAGACAATACAGTAAGTTCCTGTCTCAAAAAAAAAGAAAAGAGAGATTAGACATTTCTCGAAAAAAACTGGCAAGGCAACTCAAAACCATGGTAAGAGCTGGGTGTGGGGGTGCACGACCATAATCTCAGCATTTAGGAGGCTGAAGCAGGAGGATTGCCATGAGTTTGAGGCCACCCTGGACTACACAGTGAGTTCAAGGCCAGCCTAAACTACACAGCAAGACCCTATCTCAAAAAAAAAAAAATTCACACTCATTGGAACAACTTTAAGAATATATATTTTTTTGAAACAAGGTCTCGCTATTTGGTCCAGGCTGGCTCAAACTTGCAGCGATCCTCCTGTCTCAGCTTCTCAGCTGAGATTACAGGTGTGCACCACTACATCCAGTTTAAAAGTAATGTTTTTAAAGAATAAATAGCGCACATTGGTAAGGAAGTAGAGAAATTAGAATCCTCATATATTGTTAGTGGGCATGTAGAATGGTGCAGCTTCTGCGAAAAATGGTTTGGAAGTTTCTTAAGAGGTTAAAAACAGAGCTTGTACACAACCAAGCAATTCTACACCTAAGGATACTCTGAAGAGAACAGAAAACACATCCACACAGAAATTTTATGAGACTATTATTAGCATCATTCATAATAGCAAGTGGAAATAATCCAAACACCGATCAACTGGTGAATGGATCAACAAAGTGTCACCTGCCCATAAAATGGGATATTATTTTGCCATGAAAAGGAATAAAGTAAGGACACATGCTACAACATGCATAGGCCCTGAAAACACTATGCTAAGTGAAAGAAATGAGGCCCCCCCCAAAACATGTACTGTACGATTCCATTCATATAAAATGTCCAGAATAGGCAAATCCATAAAAACAGAAAGTAGATTCATGGTTGCCAGGAAATGGGGGTGAGGAGAACTGGGACTGGTAATAACTCCAGGTTTATTTTTGTGGTGATGGAAATGTTCTGGAATTAGGCAGTGGTGATGGTTGTACATTTTAAGTGTACTATGAAGCACTTAATTATATCATTTTAAATGGTTAAAAGGGTACATTATATGCCATGTGAATTTTACCTCAAAAAATAGTACAAAATTCTTTTATTTTTCAAAAGACATCAATGTTAATACAAAGAATGACTCAGGAACAATGAAAACTGGATGCAAGGCACAACTTAAGATTTTCTTTTGCCATAAAGGTCATTATTGGAACAGTGTACAAAAGGTGTGTAGGCTAGCTAATATTGTTTAATGATAATACCTCAATTTTCATACTTGTACTGGCTAAATAGGAGAACTCTTTCTCTCCCTGCCATGAGGACCCCTCACCAGAACCGGGCCATGCTGGTACCCTGATCTCAGACTCCTGGCTTGCAGAACTGTGACACAAGTTTCTGAAGTCTGCAATCCACACATTCAGCTCCGGAGACACTGCATAAATATGAACAGGCACCCAGAGAAAGGGAGAAGGACCACACAAATAGCAAGATGCTAACATTTCAGGGTCCCCTGGTAGAGGGAAATAATCTTTTGTACTAGTCTTATATCTTTTTGTGTGCCTAAAATTAAGTCAAAACACAAAAGATACTTTACAATGAGATAGCACATGTCAACCGTGGGCACAGAAGAGCTCAATGAACACAACTCATTGATGCATTATTGCAGCTGGTGTTAGAGATTTCCATGTTAACCCTTCTGGTAAACTTGGGGAAACTGAGGCAGAGGGCAGTGAGGAGGGAAGCCACCTGCCTGAGTCATGCAGCCAGTGGTGTGGGATACTGGTACTTCCCAGCAGGCCAGGGAAGATTCTGGGTGCACCAAATGCCAACCAGTATGTGTCCCCCTCCTCATCTCTAGGCCAGCACTGAGGTGCCCCGAGCCCTCGGCTGTCACATCACCAGGGAACTCAGAGGACCGGGGCCCTGGGCAAACCAGTCATTTTAGGAGGGACTAAAATGTTGGGCCCGCCACAGGCAGAAGCCTTAGGGAAATACTCAGGATGAACCTTCACTAACTCATTCCCTTCACTCTTACTCCCTAGTGGAACGATGCCAGCCTCCACCTCCAGGGCCTCCCCAGCCTAGCAGGGAGGCAGAAACAAACACTAAAGAAATGCCCCCACCTCCGCAAACCCCGATTAGCATGTAATTAAATTCCCTGTGGGAATGGCAGGGTAGCAAGCAGAGCGAGTTAGTTACTTGAGCACCAGGTCTGGAGGATGAGTGGGCACTGACGTGTGAAAGGAACAGCACGCCTGTCTATGGAACAGCACCTACGAAGGCTTTGAAGTGGGAGCCAGCAGGTGTCTTAGGTTCGGAAGTCAGGGAATTCTGAGCGCTGGGCTCTAGGAGAGAGCAGGGAGAGGCCAGGGCTGCCTTCCCCGGAGGAAACGGCGCACCAGCTCCTGCTAGACAGGCTGGGGAGGTGGGAAGGGCGCTGCAGCGCTGGGGGGTTAAGGCCTCTGGGCAGGACCCCAGCTGGATCCAGGAGAGGCCGGTCACGGGTAGGTGAACTGACCGGAAGAGAGTTCAGGGACACGCCAGGCTGATGAGTTGTCCCCAGCCCAAAGTAAGACCGTGACGCTCAGTGATTATAAATAACCCACCGGATTCCTGGGTCAACTGTCAGCCCGGGGGCCCAGGGAGGCCTCTGGGGCGACAGCTGCAGCCCAGCCCCTTCATCCCCGCCCGTTCTCACCCCCCACCAAGGGGGGTCCAGGCCCTGGGGACGGAGCTGCCCACGGACAGCCTCGTAAATTAAGGAATCCAGCAGCCCCTGCCCAAGTCTCACTTCCAGAGCCGGCGGGGAATTAGAGAGGCCCTGCGTACCCCCACCCTTTATGCCCAAGGACCCAAGGAGAGTCCTCTCCTTGGAGGGGATCTCAGGGGAAGCCACGCGCAAAATGCGGGACCCCGGAGACGGCCGGGCTGCTGGGCCTCCCCCCGCCCCATGCGGTACCCACCCCTCCCCCAGCTGAGCCCCTCCCCCAGCCTCCCAAGAGTGCCCGGGACTCACACGATCAGGTACAGCAGGATGGCGAGCTGCAGCAGTCTGTAGAGCAGCCCCACCTTCTTGTTCTTGGCGATCACATACTTTTCAGTCTTGTAGTCGAATGCCGACTGGAAAAAGCCCTTGCAGCCTGCCTGCCCCATGCTGCCGGCTCAGCGGGGCTGCCGAGAGCCCCCACGTGCGGCGCGTGGGAACCGCCGCCTCCAGTGCCCGGCACCCCCGGGGCGCCCTGGGTCGGCGCTGCCGCAGCCCCGGGCCACTCGGCTCAACCGGCATGGGAGGGCGCCAGGCACCGGCCGGGGGGATGAGCCGCCGCCGGGAGCCGGGCTGCGGCCAGCGCAGAGCTCGGACTGCGACCTTGCCGCCGCCGCTGACACCGTGCCACCGCCGGCCCGCCCTCCGCAGCCACTGGTCTGCGCGGCAGCCCAGCTGCGTGCAACCGCTGTGCAGGAGCGAATAGGCAAGAAAACGAAAAGAGAGAAGGGTCGCTTTCAAACAACCGCCGCTCGTTCGCACCTGCTAAGGAAACTGAGGCCGGGCGTGGGAGGAAACTACTGCACAGGAAGTGGAGGTGAAGGGGCTAAAGAACAGTCACAAGTAAACAGGTTTCTTTTGTATTCCTTCCGTAATGGGGATCAAACCCAGGTCTGCTGCACTCCTCACGCGCGTTGCACACACACATTTTTTTTTAAAATTATGATCTTCCTGCCTCAGCCTATGAAGTAGCTGGAATTACAGGCCTGTGCCACCATGCCCCGCTGGACAGGTTCCTTGATGCACCTGGTGCCCAGAACTCATGGGAGGTGGATCTTTCTTGCTGTCTGGGGGAACCCTGACCCTCTCCCCCGGCTGTCAGAGACTTGTGTGGTGGCTGCTGGTGTCCAGTGGAACCAAGTGGGCATTTCTACTGCAGCTGCTGCTGCAAGATTAAAACTCCACGTTCCCGGAGGGTTAGTTGCCAACAGGTCAGGAAAGCCGACAGCAGATGGGGTGGGAAGACACAGGCAATCCAGGCCCAGAATCACAAGATAGGCGTGGAGCCAGACAGGATCCCAGAGCAGGAAACAGGCTTCATGCAGGCTGCCCTCCCATCGTACAAAACCGAACAGAGGCTGGAGGAAGCAGGGGTGAGCTTCCTCTTAGCTCACAGTTTCTGAGATTTCAATCCATGGTTGATTGACTCCAAAGCAGAGACACCAGGGTGGAAGGATGTGGTGGAGGAAAGCTGCCCACATTATGGCAGCCAGGAGGAAGCAGATCCTTCCCAAGGTCATGCCCCCCTCTCATGACCCGCCCAGTACCCACAAGTGTGCTTTACTTAAATTTCCTAGGTGTCACCCAAGCCAAACAAGTGAACGATCAAGATTAACCATCACAGGAGATACAGACTTCTTTTCAATGCTGCGACTGAAACCCGAGGCCTTGCACATGCTAAGCAAGTGCTGTACCACTGAGCTACAGCTCCAACTTGCCACATCTTTCCACCAGTTTCAACTCAGGTGCCTTTTCTCAAAAGGCCTGTTCTTATTATAATCCCCTCAAAGGAGCCCCAATCCTTCCCCAATCACTTTCTGTCTCTTGAGTCCATCTTGTTCCCATAGAGTGCTTGTCACCATCTGAAATGACCTCATTAACTAAAACCAGAGGCGCCAGGAAGCCAAGGACCTTGGCTTTGGACATCTCTGTGTCCCATGCCCAGCGTGTCACAGTTGTGAACATACTTGCTGCATGAGTGAACAAGCCTAGGCCTGGTTTCTTTCGAAAACAAGAGGGTATCTGGAGCTGTTGGTCTGCCCCAGTCCTCCTCCCCTCCTGCCAGCCTCTCCCTCGGCCCTGCTCTGACCTGGCTCTCCAGCAGCCAGATAAAAGCGGACTAGTGAAAGGGAATTTAAATTTTTAAATAAAGCCTGCCAGGGATGCCCATCAAGACCAGGTGGACATGTC
>RJWM01052751.1:0-10019 GCA_004363535.1 Dasyprocta punctata | reverse complement strand
AATAATCTTAGACTGTGTTGGGGACTAGGCCCACAAAGATCCCAAGCCCACCCTGAGGGGTGAAGCTGACACCCATGGTACCCAGGGGTTTGGGCTGGGCCAGAGAGGCCACAGAATCTGGAAAGGAGCAGGAGGGGGGTGCCCGGGGAAAGTTTGTTGGTCTGTCTGTTCCTGTGTTTAACATGTGTGGGTCAGCACAGACCCTGACCTGGAGAAGACAGCGTGATCCCCTGGGGAGAGCTTCTCGGAGGAGGACCCAGGCGCCGTGACTCTGAAGGGCAAGCTGGAATCGGGCACACGCCTGTCATCCTAGCACTCGGGAGGCTGAGGCAGGAGGAGCACTGAGAGCTCGAGGCCAGCCTGAGCTACAGTGAGGCTGTGTCTCTGAGTAAACAAACAGGTGGGTAGATGATCAATTAGCTGCAGCACAGGGGCCAGCCTGGGCCCAGCCGAGGAGACAGTAGGGAGGAGACTGGGCAGGCTGGAGTCCAGAGTAGCAGAGGAGCCAAGCCGCCCCCCACCCACCCCGTAAATGGGCTGGTGCCCAGGATGAAGTGGAGAAGCCTGAGAGTTGACCCCCCACCCCGAGGCAGCCAGATGCTAAGGCCGAGCTCAGGAAGGAGGCTGTCACCCAACAGCCAGACATCTCGGGGGCAAATTTCAAACTTCTTTTGAAATTACCATAAACAGAAAAATTGCCGAACAAAACAAATGATTTCCATGAGCCCTTTTTCCAGACTTACCAACCAACCACATTTGGCCTCCCTCGGCAAATGATTTCTTTTCTTTTCTTTTTTTTTAGTACCGGAAATGGAACTCAGGACCTTGTGTTTGCCAGGCTGGCGCTTGTATTCTTTTCTTTTTTTTTGAGACAGGATCTCACTAAGTCACTCTTGGAATCCTCCTACCTCAGCCTCCCAGTGTGCTAGCATTATAGGCGTGCACTGCCATGCCCAACTTGTCATAATTGTCTCTGTCTCTCTGTCTGTGTCTGTGTCTCTGTTTCTTTCTTTCTGCCTCTCTGTCTCTGTGTCTGTGTCTGTCTGTCTGTCTGTCTGCCTCCCTCTCTCTCTCTCTCTCTCTCTCTCTCTCTATATATATATATATATATATATATATATATATATCTTTTTGGCTGGACTGATTTTTTTTTTTTTTGTCTTTTTGAGGCAGGGTCTGACTATGCAGTTCAGGCTGGACTTGTGCTCACTTTGTAGCCCAGACTGGTTTTGAACATGTAACAATCCTCCTGCCTCAGCCTCCTGAGTGCTGGGGTTACAGGAGTGTGCCACCATGCCCGTGATTTTTTTTTTTTTTTTTAGAGAGCAGAAGATATTTATTGAGAGAAAGAAAGCTTCTGTCTGAGGGACAGAAGGGGGCCCGAGTGGGTTGCCGATTTTGTTTTGTTTTGAGGCAAGGCCTTGAACCATGTAACCCAGGCTGACCGTGAATTTGTGGTGATTCTCCTGCCTCAGCTTCCTCAGTGTGAGGATCACAGGTGTGCGTCACCACACCCGCCTGGTTCGTCTGATCGAAAGCGTGATGTTCCTCTGCCCCCAAGTACAGCTCTGCCTGTTCCCTGAGACCAGGACCGTCCCCGGCACAGCTGCGCCCTGGTTATTACCCACAGTCTGTACTTAGAGTGTACTGCTTGCCTCCTTTCTGCTGTGTTTCTTTGCTGACCCACGATGGGCTCTTGGATCACACTGTGTCTAATCATCCCCTCTCCAGGTCTCCTCCAAACTCAATCAGTTCCTCTTTCTTTCATGACTTGGACATTTTTACAGAGGTGGGGTCAGTTCTTTCTGAGAATGTTAGCCAGTTTCTTGTGACTAAGTTCAGGTTGAACATCTTTGAAATAGAGCCCCATCCCCCAACCCCTTTTCAGAGACAAGGTTTCCCTATGTAGCTAGCCAGGTTGGATTCAAACTCATGATCCTCCTGCCTCAGCCTCCTGAGTGCTAGGATGACCGGTGCGTACCACAGTGGCATTCAGCTTATTCTCCTCTTTTATGTTGAATCTTGTAGGGAGACACGCTGAGACTGTGTGGACACCATGGCACCCATCAAATTTTGGTTTTGGTTTTGGTTTTGTGCTTCAGATTAAAGCCAGGGGTGTTTTACCATGGTACTATGTTCCCAGCCCTTTTTCTCTTTTGAGACAGTCTTGGTAAGTCACTGACTCCCCAGGGCTGCGTTCAAACTTGCAATCCTCCTGCCTCAGCCTCTCAGAGTACTGGGATTTGAGCCCTGTGCTACCCCACCTGGCTCATTTACCATTTTAAAATGTGCAGTTCAGCAGCCGGGCACGGTGGCGCACGCCTTTAATCCCAGCACTCGGGAGGCTGAGGTAGGCGGAGTGTTGTGAGTTCGAGGCCGGCTTGGGTTACAACGTGAGCGCAAGGCCGGCCTGAGCTACATAGTGCGACCCTGCCTCAAAAAACCAGGGCTGGGAGTTTGGCTCAACAGTTTAAACGCCTATCTGGCAGGCGCGAGGCTGTGAGTTTGATTCCCGGTGCCGCAAAAAGAAAAAGAAAAAAAAAAATGTACAGTTCAAACCAGGTGGGGTGGGCAAGAGGTAGGAGGAGCACTGTGAGTCGAGGCCAATTTGGGCTACAACGTGAGCAAGGCCGGCCTGAGCTACATAGTGTGACCCTGTCTCAAAAGAACTAGGCCTAGGAGTTTGGCTCAGTGGCTTAAGCACATGCTTGGCAGGTGTGACGTTGTGAGCTCGAGCCCCAGTACTGACCAAAAAATAAATAAATAAGTAATAAAGTGTACAGTGCAGTGGCATTGCATCCATTTGCGGTGCTGCTGTGCAGTCATGGCCAGTACTCAGCCTTGAGACATTTTCATTTCCGAAACTTCATCTGCCTTTTCCCTCTGGCAACCACTCATCTGCTTGCTGTGTCTATGGACTTGCTTGAGCTGGACATTTCCTATAAGCAGAACGGTACAAGGTGTAGCCTTTTGTGTCCGGCCGTGTGAGATTTGTCCACACAATGGCAAGGATCCGTTCCTTTTCTTCTTGTTGGTTGGCAAAAGGTCTTACACTGTATCCCAGGCTGGGCTCAGACTTGCAATCTTCCTGCCTCAGCCTCTCGAGTGGTAGGATTACAGTTACCGAACACCATGCCTGCCTGCTTCGTTCCCTTGTGTGTGTGTGTGTGTGTGTGTGTGTGTCTGTCTGTCTGTCTGTCACTGAACCAGGTCCCTGACCCAAGGGCTGTGGTTTTGTTTGTCTTTTGTCTTTTGAGACAGGGTCTCTCTAGGTAGTTCAGGCTGGACTCCCCTGGACTCACTATGCAGCCCGGGCTGATCATGAACTCATGGCGATCCTCCTGCCTCGTTCTCCCAAGTGCTGCGATTACAGGTGTGTGCCACCACCCAGGCAAGAGCTGAGATTTGAACCTGGGTTTGAGGGACCCCAGGCCAAAGAGGTGGGGTGGGCAAGAGGGGTAAAGGTTGGGCAGAGAAAAAGACAAAAAGGAGTTGCATAAGAGGGACACACACTGATTCACCCCGAGTGCTGAGTCAGCTGGCCCACGGGGCAGGCACGGCTCAAGTTCCTCCTCGTGCCAGCCGCCAGGAGGAAATCCAAGCTCTGCAGCCCACGCAGCCCGGCTTCCAGACCCCTCGGGCCACGCCCGCCGCTTAGGCGGCCCTGTCCTCTGGGGTCGCACTGTGTCTACACAGCAGCCCCATTCTCTCGTGGCCGTGGCCCGGGCTCTCTCTTACGCTGTGGCGAAAGGACGTGGGCCTCCTCCCTAAGCAGCAGCCAACAGCAAACACGTGCTCTTTAAAAACGCACTTTCCCGTACGCAGCCTGTCACCGCAAAATAAATACATAACCTTTAATCCCAGCACTCGGGAGGCTGAGGTAGGAGGAGCGTTGTGAGTTCGAGGCCAGCTTGGGCTACAACGTGAGCGCAAGTCTGGCCTGAGCTACATAGTGCGACCCTGCCTCAAAAAACTAGGGCTGGGAGTTTGGCTCAGTGGCTTAAGCGCCTGCCTGGCAGGTGCGAGGTAGTGAGTTCAATCCCCGGTGCCGCAAATAAACAAATAAATAAATAAAATAAGCAATTAAAACCTGCCACCATCACCACCAACAAAATGCACTTCTAGGCCACTTGTGGTACTTGCAGTTGTAATCTCAGCTACTCGGGAGGCTGAGGCAGGAGGATTACAGGTTTGAGGCCAGTCTTACAACTTAATTTCCTGTCACGGAATAAAAACTTCAGTGTTTTAAGAAATTTATCGGTTTGTTTACAGGATCTTTTTTTTTTTTTTTTTTTTTTGGTGGCACCCGGGATCAAATTCACAACCTCATGCCTGCCAGGCAGACGCTTAAGTCACTGAGCCAAACTCCCAGCCCTAGTTTTTTGAGGCAGGGTCGCACTATGTACCTCAGAACGGCCTTGCGCTCACATTGCACCCAAGCCGGCCTCGAACTCACAACGCTCCTCCTACCTCAGCCTCCCGAGTGCTGGGATTACAGGCGTGCGCCACCACAGCCGGCTTATTTACAGGATCTTGCTATGTCAGGCCGACCTCAGAACTCACAGTGACCCTCTCACCTCAGCCTCCCGAGTGCTGGGGTGACAGGCGTGCACCACCACACCTGGTTCCAGAATACTAATTTAGCTGAGGACGTCATTTAGTGCAAAGACCCTTAGTGCAAAGCTTAGTGCAAATGCCCAGAGCTGCAGAAATAAATCTTTATTTATTTATTTACTTACTTATTTTTTGGTCTTTTTTTAAGGCGGGGTTTGATTATATGGTTCAGGCTGACCTTGAACTCATTATATAAACCAGACTGGCTTTGAACTCACAGTGATCCTCCTGCTTCAGTCTCCCAAGTGCTGGGAAGAAATAAATCATAAATAATAAACTTTTTAAATTAAAAGGTAGAAAGGGCTGGGGATGCAGTTCAGTGGTGGAACTTTGTGCCTAGCGGTGGTAACGCCCTGGATCCCCCCCCACCGTCGCACACCCACCCACACACCCCCACACACACCCCCACACACACACACACGCCCCTAGGATCCAGTTGCTGGAACACCCTGCTATTTGCCACACATGCTACTTCACTGGCCGAGCTGGGCCTTCTTCCTCACAGCCCGCGCCCCCTATTTCTGTGGCTGGTGGCCTCCTATTCCTTCAGGGGCCCACCCCGGAAGTCCTCCCCAGTCCTCTGCCTCCCTGGCTCACCCCTGCTCCTGAGGGGCTCCTTGGGGAACAGGTGGAGGAAGAAGGTTCCGGCACTCGCCGTGGAGTGGACACGGAGCGGGTGACCTGTCAGGGTCTGGTAACTCGGCGAGTGAGTGACCGTGAGCTGGGGCGCACAGCACAGCACAGCAGCCGGGAAGAGCTGCCGCGGCACCAAGTCCAAGCCACTCTCTCCTCGCTGCCACCCCAGGGGCTGGAGGGGGCGACCAGAGCCTCCCCGGGGCCGTCTACACTGCCTTCCACAACGGGCAGCCGTGCTGAGCTCCCGGTCACAAGAAGCAACCAAAAAATAGCAAACCGCAGAGCCACACGTTGCTAAGCAGGAATCCCTGCCTGCGACTCTGCCGATTTAACGTGGTGGCTTCTGGTCCGCGGGAGATGGAGCGGTCATGGTGAAGACAGGCTGAAGATGTCGGGGTCCCCCCACCCCCGCACTGCAGTGGCGGCGCTGGCCCCGGGGCGGCGGGGCGGGAGCGTCGGCGTGGCCATTCCCACGGCTTTGCCGCAGGCCGCCCGGTTCCCAGTGCGGCGGGGGTGGGCTCTCGTCCCCTCCCCGGCCCCTGCTGGCCGCCTTGGCTAAGGCCTGCATTTCTCCGGGATGAGCTCAGTCCCCGGGGACGCGGGACCTGGGGCTAGGCCAAGACGCAGCTGCCGGCACGCTGACCGGGAACCTGAGAACGTGCCCTCGGCCTCTCCCCTGGGCCCTGCGGGCCCGCCCTCCGCACGGAAGCCGCGCCAGGTCCGCCTCGCGCCCAGGCCCAGGCGCCGGGCCGTGGGAGTCCAGGGGACCCAGCAGGCTGAGGGCTGCCTGGGTACGCACGGAGTGGCTGGACCCCACGGCCCGGGGACCCACTCAGGCCCACTGGACACTGTGTACGCATGTTCCTCTGATGTGAGAATCTGCGGCGGCTTCCCACATCCTCTCTGCCCCTCCTCAACTTCACTTCCCGGCTTCTCCCAGTTGGCAGCCTTTAGGCAGGCTGTTTCCATGTTCCCAAGACCAGCAGCCCCGTTCTTATACCCTGAAGGCTTTAAAAAACAACAAACAAACAAACTAAAAAAAAAAAAAAAAAAAAGCAGCTCAAGCTGATTCTCCAGCTCTTCTCACTTTCATTCAGTCATTCAACAAACATTTATTGACTATCTACTTATTTGGTAGCAGGCCTTGTTGTAAAGAGAGGTGGCCCAAAAAAACAAAACAAGAAGGCAAAGACATAGGAGCTATTCAGATGAGATGAAATGTGACTGGGAGGAATGGAGAGATTTCAGCCTGGGAGTTGGGAAGGAATCAGTACCAAGACCTAAAGGAGGGCTGAGGGTATAGCTCAGCGGCACGGCGCCTGCCCGGCAAGTGTGAGGTCCTGAGTTTGATTTTCAGTACCAAAAAATAAAAAAGACCTAAAGGAAGAGAAAAGGGCTGGGAGTAGAGGTCAGTGGTAGAGCCCTTGACTAGCATGTGTGAGGCCCTGGGTTCTATCTCTAGCACCACACACATACACGCACACTCTCACACGCACACACAGAGAGAAATTGGGTGCAGTGGTACATGCCTGTAATCCCACCAATGAGGGAGGCTGAAACAGGAGGATTGCAAGTTTGAGTCCTATCCAGGCAACTTGGCAGGACCCTGCCTCGCAATAAAAAATACAATGTAGAAAGGGCTGGGAATGTAGCTCAGTGATAGCGAGCCCCTCGTTTCAATCCTCAGTATGGTGAAAGAAGGGAAGAGAGCAAGGAAAGACTTGGAATTGCAGACAGCCAAGGAACGCAGTTCAAGTGCTCTGAAAGCCCTGCCTGCTGGTCTCCCAGGGAAGCCATCCCGGAACTCGGCCTCCTCTATCTGGGCTCCCAACCCTTCACACAACCCTGCCTGACCCCCTGCAGACGACAAGCTCTGTGGGTCTCTGACATGCTCAGTACCGAGTCCCAGCGTCTAACACAGAACCAGATGGAGAGGAGGTGAAATAAGTACCTTCTGTTTTTTTTTGTTTGTTTGTTTTCTTCCTGTGCTGGGGATAAAATCCAGGATTCACACATGACAGGCAGTTGCTCTACCATTCAACCATCTCTCAGCCGTAGTCGTTGCTGTGAATGAATGAATCAGGACCCAGCCTGTCACCCGGCCTTGCTCCGCACCCCCACTGCCTCTCCACTCTCCCCTTTTCTGATCCATTCCATGGTCCTGGCACATGTTCCCATCCTCTGGCCTCCAGGTGAGTTTGGCCAGTAGGAGTCACTGGCAGAAGATGAAGCTGGAATAAAGTGAGATAGCGCTATTAATCCTCTTAGGTTCCCTCTTACAAGGTCACGCCGGCTGCCTGTGTCTCTTTTTTTTTTTTTCTTTTTTTGCGGCACCGGGGATTGAACTCACAACCTCGCGCCTGTCAGGGCAGGTGCTTAAGGCACTGAGCCAAACTCCCGGCCCTGGTTTTTTGAGGCAGGGTCGCACTGTGTAGCTCAGGCCGGCCTTGCGCTCGCGTTGTAGCCCAAGCCGGCCTCGAACTCACAACGCTCCGCCTACCTCAGCCTCCCGAGTGCTGGGATTAAAGGCGTGCGCCACCACGCCCGGCTGCCTGTGTCTCTTAACCAAGGGTCCTGTACACACAACCCACTCTTCCGAGCTCTGCAAATCTGCTTCCTTCCCCTGTCTGGGAGGGGGAGCCGGACACGCCAATGGGCGCTTGCTTCAGGGTGTTGCATGAATCAGTGATGGTTTTCCCCGACTCTGACCCCGTAGCAAACCTGCCTGGAATTCCCATTTGGACGCGTCAGGTGCTGCCCCAGTTGGGGTTCCCACCGTCCCCGCTCCACCCCTACTCAGCCTACTCCGAGCACCCAGCTACCCCTCCTGGCTTTCTCCCTGGAGGATGTGGGAGAATTCAGCCCCCCACCCCCACCCCGGGACCTCAGGGCTCTGTGTGGCTCAGTCCTGGTCCCGGCTCTCGAACTGCTCTGAATCCACGTGCTCCCGGACACATTCCCCCCTAGCTGCTGGGCGGCCACTTGCCCACTGCGCGAGCTATGGCTGGGGCCTCTCCCGGCTCCTGCACCAACTCCCACGTAATATTTCAGAGCTGTCCCAGGCGTTTCCTGGCTGGTATCTTCCTGTCCCACACTTTCCTTCTTTTCTCTCAAAAATGATAAATCACCCGTGCGTGGGAGGCTTCTGTAGGCTGGAGCACGTTTGTGTGTGTGTGTGCAAAGTGTATCTCCAAGACCACCTCCTCCAGATTGCTTCCCATCCCTCTCGTCCTCCGCCCACCACGCCGGGCTGGCAGAGGCTCTTTCCAGCTGGTCTCCTTCGCCCTCCTCTAGTGCGGGGGCAGCGGCGTAGAGCTAGTGGCACGAAGAGACGAGCCAATGATTGGGTGAATGAATGAATGGCGAGTGACGCAAAGTGGTATGAATGAATAGGTGAGTGTGTGAATAATGAATGGGTGTCTGTGAATGAATGAATGAATGAATGAATGAATGAAGAGTGATAGAACGTGGTCTGGAGACAGAAGTTTAAAAGAGAAGAGCGAGTCCGAGCCCGGGAGGAATCCCTGCCGCAGCTCTGGAGTCCTCCGCTCCCGCCCAAAGTGAGGCGCACGCCTAGCCTTGGCGCCGGAAGAAAGACGCTCTCTGATTGGCTGAGGCTGGGAGCGGCGAGCCTGGGTCGTGATGTGAGTTTCTATTGGGCTACTCCCCAGAACTCTGCCCAATCAACGCGATCGCTTCCTCCAAGCCCCCCCTTCCTCCCGCCCACAACCTGGAAGGCGGAAGACAGCGCCTTCTGGTTACCCTGGCAACCGTCAGCGGACCCGGGTCGTCCCGGCAACTGTCCGAGCCCTCCCGTCAGCCTTTGCCTGGGCCCCTCCAGTCACCCAGACAACCGCTACCCGTTCCGGTCAGCCGTCGACCCTTCCCCCGTCACCTCGGCAACCATCGCTCGACCCTCCGCCTCCTGGACGCTGTCCGCATCCTGCCCGCAGGCTCCCTCTACCCGGACCTCCAGCCCAGGCTCCGGCCCCGGCCCCCCGCTCGCGGCCCAGAGGGAGGCAGGCGGAGGGTCCACCCCTGCGGGCTGGGGCGAGCAGTCAGGTCCGATGGGCTCCTGCCGAGAGGGCCCCTTGCTCGGCTCCCCGCCTGCGCCCTCGCTGGGACTGTGCGGCCGCCACAGGGAGCTCTTCAGCATGCAAGCCGTGTCCCTCCCCTGCTGAAAACCTCCCTGGCGCTCCTGGCGCAGCGAGTCCAAACTCGCGGGCCCCGGCAGTGGCAGCAAACGCTGGCCTCCGCATTATTCCAAGAGCCTGAGCTCCTTCGCGCTTTGGACAGGCCTCTTGACGTTTCCCTGGAAAGGAGCACCCCATGCAGGTCCCACCTGGGGGTCCTCAGGGAAGCTTTCTGTCAACTCTGTCACTTGCACAGCCCTCTCCTGTCCCCTCCCTTCTGTGAACCCCAGCACTCCAAGACTGCCTCTGAGGCGACAGTCCTGGGAACTAATACCCATGGTGAGAGAAAGCAGGTCTTTTGGGGGGCAAGGGAGGGCAACAAAGATACAGCCAGGCAAGCCCGTCCCCAAATAAGCTTTCCAGGGAGGGGAGTACCAGGGATTGAACCTTTTTGTGTGCGTGTGTGTGGCACCAGGGATCAAATTCACAACCTTGCGCTTGCCAGACAGGTGCTTAAGCCACTGAGTCAATCTCCCGGCCCTAGTTTTTTGAGGCAGGGTCGCACTATGTAGCTCAGGCTGGCCTTGGGCTCGAGTTGTAGCCCAAGCCGGCCTCGAACTCACAAGGCTCCACCTA